>MQTX01000281.1:1947-75811 GCA_009735665.1 Angiostrongylus cantonensis | reverse complement strand
TATATATATACGTAGCAAAACCTCAATATCCTTTTCTTTTGGACAATGAAGTAGAATAAATACAATGTCATTCTACCATAAAATTATTAGTAGGAGTAGACCTGGTCCCCAGATATGAAACTGCGTGTCTAATCTTAAAGGGCGATGAAAATTACCAATAGCAGTTAATGGTCTATATCCCATGGTGCCCACTGGACATATTTCAGAGAATAATTGCAAAATATATGCTAATGCAATAGGGCGCATGTGGTACAGTGGTCTGAGGCGCCCTGCAACACACGCATGGAATCGATTCCAGCGCCCGTCAAGCATTCCATCCCTGCAGGATCGGCAAATTGGTACCAGACCTGTCTGGGAAGATAGCAGCGCTGGCTCGATATACCGGTAGGCCACCGCGAGTCATTATAAAGGTCAGATATGCATTCAATCACCTCCAAACTATGTTTGGTGAAGCCGAGTGCATTGTGCATCCCTCAGGGATTGATTAACGCCAAGAGCTTCATCCTTTATGTCTTTTGTCGGCGACTTCAACAACATACAATCAGGGTTGAATATCTGCCATCCTAATCACGTACGTTATTGGAAGGGTGATGTTAGTCGATGACGGGAGCGTTTAGCTTTTATGCTAATGCAATGAATAAAACATGAACCAGACATGAAGAGCTATTGGTAACCCACCCATCAATGCTGTCCCGTTCGTCACTGAATAATTTCCGCTGACTGGCTTCATATGCCTTTTGGGACTCCTCTAACCTTTTTGAATGATATTCATCTTGCATTGACTTGCATATCTAAAGAAAATAGTAAAGATCATTTTGAATCCTAGGAGAAGGATATAGAAAATTCATCCACCTTCCACAATGCAATGTTATCGGAGTCGCCCTCACATGTGTACTTGTAATACTCTCGATTAAATTTACGATGAAAGTCGCCAATATCGTTGTATGGCTTTTTGTATACGGCTACATAAAAAAGATAGGCTGCCTTCTCAATGGCTGGTAACCGATGGTACTCCATAGGAGGTGGGAAGTGATGTAGAATGGCCCGAACGCGAAACTAAAATAAGTAACGTAAACTTCAACTATAATTGGAAACTCTAGCCACGGAAGTAGAAATATTTGTGTAAGTAAGCAATATTACCATACTTACCTGATCAAGATGAATAGCGCCAAAATAGTACAATTCTTCCCCAACTGATTGTCCGTCAAAACCCTCTGCTGGACCATATCGACCCTATACGACACAAGCTGCACCCTCAAAGAAAAAACAAAAACTGGAAATACTAACCTTTTGCGTATACTTTCTCATCTCTTCCTCACTATCTCCTCTTTCATCCGAATCCGCTCCTTCAGAAACACTACTCTGTCCTTCATCATAAACATCGTAATGTGCATAGCGCCCATTGTAATGTTGGAATCTAGAAAACAGAAATATTGAAAACATAGAACTTGTAAAAATAAACAATATCGACAACACAGAACTAAAGAAACGAAAGAAGCACGGGATTAAGTTTCATAATTCATAACCTAAGAATGGTCCTCACTGATGGTGTCCAAGGCTTACTACGATAATTCGATGGTCCGTCTTCATCGGTTATGCGAGCCCCAGTATGATTTCCATTTTTTCGGAGTTTTGCTGACTAAGTTATTGTTCTTCCCTGCAGTCCCTAGGTTAGCCTAGCTAACGTCTGCTCAAGGTCGTCACCACCACAAACAGGCGCATCTCTTGTGGATCAGAGGAAGACTTGTCACCAAGCGACTCTGATACCAGGGCGATGGTGGATCCTGGTATTGGTTTACTCTTAGCAGCTAGGCTTCCTGATGGAAACGCCGAACTCCTCATCTTGGAAGACCCTGCCGGTGGGACGAATCCCCTCGCTGTAAATCGCAGCCCGACACCCAGGAACACCTCCCGGCCACGATGAGGCGATAAACCGTTAGGAGAGTGTCCAAATCAAGGATTAATAACAGGAACAATTTATGAAAACCAAGCAATACAGAGTGAAAAATTAACTTATAACCATATTGGCTATTAATTCAACAAATAAAAGAGTCCAAATACACCTCTCCATAGATCTTGGATCAAACGACGACCTTGGACGGCGTTGTTCCCTATACATGTGCGCCTGCTGAGCATAATACTCTTGCGCATTAGTTGTACCCATTGAAGTGTGAGCAGAACGACGGCCAGACGGATAACTTCTATAGTTTAGACGATTCATAAAAGTGCAGACTGATTCAACCATAGTGACAAATCCACATACCCTGTGTAAGCCGGTTGTGGAGGAATCGTATAACCCCGCGTATCAAGCTGTTCATGATGTCGACCATCTTCACCATACTCGGATTTCGCACGACTATTTGGGCGACTTAGGCGAGATCGCCTCGACCTTAACATGGCATTGCAAAGAAAACTTCAAGGTGAAACTTAACCGTAGCATATTAACGTACCGCCTTGCTACATCCACAAAATCGTCGCCATAAATGGCTGGAGGATTTAATTCATATGACCGATTCATCGATGAACCATCATGTGAAAACACTGATACGTCTCCTTAAAATGGTGTGAAGTTTGCTAACGTATTCGCTAAAACAACGGCTTTCTCTTTAAAGAAGCACTACACCACCTTCTTCGGCTTTCAAGTTAGGCAACAGAGGTCCGTCAACAGAGCGAACGCGTGGCACGGAATTCTTTGCCACAGTCACTACTGACCGCCGTCCAAAGCTAAAACGTACAATCAAAGTATAAATAAGAGGCGATATGATACAAGAAAGAAATATCATTGAAGCTGGTACTTGGGTCCAACTTGCCAGGAAGACAATTTTAACGAGAAACCATTATCTCTGGTGTCTTTTATTGGATGCATCGGACCACGTCGCCCGCACCGTCTCGCCCTCACAGAAGAAGGCATTTGTGGAATAGGATGTCTTAAGATACAAAAGAAGTTGAATCACCACCAATCTGGCGAGGCTCAACCTAATGCGAATGATAAGGAACGCCTCATTCAGAGCTTACCGACGAGCGCAATACGGGCGACGTTGTATTCGGCTTCATATCAACACGAGATTTAGCTTACAGCATTTCTGACAACAGCATGTTAACATTTTTGTCATAAATACACATATCACATTCTGCATGGCTTTCTGGTATCACAAAGAAGACACGTGTTGTGCTTGATTGCTTGGCATCCGTGGAACGATGCAGACCTGTTAGACACGTTTGCCATCAGTGGGTTACCAGTCCGTGACGAAGATCGGAACTCGCTACGTGGTGGTTCACTTCTGTATTGATCCAGACGACCCATTATACCAGAAAAGCTGAAAAAAAGTCCTCATGTCTTCATATTATTTACGAGTTGTGAAACCATAAAATCTCGTACTGCTCCTTGAATATCCTGTAACGGCTCTGAACACTTCGCCGTTCGGGACCATTCCTCAGAGAAGGCAAATTTGTTGTACGACTATTGCGGCCTGCAGCTGATGAAGCTGTACAAGATTTTCTATTAGAACGCGAACTATCCATAGTTTCTCGAGGTTCCCAGCTTTCCTTTATCTGACTTCCTGCTCTAAAACACAAGAAAAAAGATGATATGTGGGCAACAGTGCTTAACTAGCACTATCAGTGAATACCTCCCACCTGACGGTAGAGTCGTCCCCATCGATAGGGGTACTTGTTGTCTTGACATCAAATGAACTAAGTGTACTATCATTCACTGCTGCAACGTCGGGAGTCATCCGTGTGACTGATACTTGTTCATTAAGTGGAACACTGGCTTCTTGGGGAAGGGAAATGGAAACTGATAAATCAATTTCGTCAACCACTTCTTGTTCATTGGTAACAACTTCAGCAGGAGATGGAGAAGACTGGAATCGTGTGGAAACATTCACATCGTTAACAGTACCTCCCTGAAAGACTCAATATCTTTATTGAGAGCTAGAAAAGGTATACCTACGAATGCTCGCATTCCACACATACCTCAATGGAAAAAAACAGGGCTAAATGGGGTAAAAACCAGACAACAACAAATACAGCTTGACAAGTTCTTAATTAATAATAACACCTGGCATGAATTCCTTTACGAAAGAAGCCTTGGAACAGAAATAATCAAAAAAAAACCGGTGATGATGTGTACGAAGGTGATGAAGTAAAAAGAGAAGAGAGAAACGAATGCAAGTTAGCTAAGCACTTATGGCTAATATTCAATGGCAATGTAAAAATGTAGTCTAATCATAGCAACTTACCGTATTTTGGAACACCAACAACCGTTGTCGGTGAGGAGACTGACATCGAGGCCACACTTATTGCATTAATACATACTTCACTACTATTTGGTATAAAGCTGGTGTTCACTGAAGGTGCTACAGAGTTTGCTGCATCTAAACAATTTGTAATAAATAATTCGGGGAGAAACGAAATACCAGTAAAATCAACCGCATACATGACGTATCGGTGAAGTTTGCAACGCAGTCACCTGGTTTCGACTGCAGTTGACTCGCGACGTCACTAGGAGTAACCCGAACTTCGGACTAGACATTTATAAAAAGATCGTCTCATCGTACGGAAACATGAATTTCAATAAAAAAAAATCCATGACAAAAACTACTTGCATGACTTCGAAAGAAGAAAATATCACTCTGTTAAGAAACTATATATAAAGTATCTCCCTAGCAAAGTTACTTTCTAGATGCTCGATAGGCAGCCAATCGTTTCATTCAATTATCTAGAGACCACTCCACTGTTAATGCATTCGGTGAAATCTATCTGAGGAATAATTTATAGCCTGATGTAGCTGCAACGAATTAGTGGATAACCATCTAGATCCAGACGTAACCATTAAGTATGAAGAATGAGTCACTTGATTTAAGTCACCAAATTAAACGAGAGCATCCTAATCACGTACAATTATTAGATGACTCCCTAGACCCAAACGTATCGATTAAGTACGAAGATTCAGGGTCACTTGACTTAAGTCACCAATTTAAACAACGACATCTTAGTCATATATCGATCGTACTTCCAAATAACACAACTTGGATAGTTAAATGCAACGATCAATTACTGAACGCTGAGTACATTTCTGGACATCGTGCATCATATACCTACCATGTATAGGGTATTTCAGACTCTTGGCACTAACTCATTACTCCTGTGAAGGTCCAAAAGTAACAGATCGTAAAGTGAATCGCTGTACCATGGATAACATGCCCAACAAAACGACTGAAGTGGTTAAAACTGCGGGAGATTCCAAAGCAGAGCAAGCCAGTGATGATCTTCTCCGCAGCCAATATAAGGTGAAATGAAGCGAAGGTGGTTTGAGACCATTAGACGTCACAAACGCTTTTCAGGCATGGATTACACTCTCCATAGAACCCTTTCTTAATATTCTGCAATAGTAAATAAACGTTTTAAACAGCAACTTTATGAATACTTATTTCACGAATACTTTCGCCCAATCCAATTGTACTACAACTAGTTTCACGCATATCTAGTCGCCCTGTCAGTGCTGATGTCGCCAATAGGGGAAGGATTATAAGGTACCAAAACGAAGCCTCCATACATCATAGTCCATAAAGCTCTAGAATTATCACAAACTCACATAAGGCGATAACCAAGGTAGAAAAGGTAAGGCAGAGGAATTCAAAAATGGATGCCAACTGAAAACTGCACTACCTACATTTAACCTCATTTTGATCGATAACAGTCGATTGTCTAGATGAAATGTCAAAAGGCTTGCTATACAACTAATTCTCGAGGAACTACATAGCAAGCTGCAATACACATGGTGAGATCAATCTCGCACCACACAAATCCTGTCTGTGAGGATAACAGCTCGGACACGATACAACGGTAGGCCACTGTTAGTTATTTTAAAGGCCAGATATGCATCCAATCACCTCTAATTATGGTTAATGATGTCGCTCGCATGGCATATCCTTCAGGGATTGATCAACACTCACGGTTTTTATATATATATATACCCAACGGTTTACCATCTCACAATAGCTGGTAGGTGCTCCTGGTTGCCGGACTGCAATGTATAGTAAGATTCGTCCCCACGGCAAGGTCTTCCAAGCTGAGTCTGGCGCTTCGATTAGGAAGCCTAACTAAAGGCAAACCAACACCTAGATCTACTACCGCCCTGGTATGAAACTAGTCGCATGGCAGCAAGTCCGCTCTGATCCACAAAAGCCGGTGACTGCCAATGGTGGTGACGAGCTGGGGCAAACTTTGGCCTAGCTGACCTTCGGACTCCAGGTAACCAGAATGGCCAGACCCGCAAAACTCCGAAAAAACGCAAGCCGCACAGCCAGTGAACATGCGCCACTTAAGTGTCCAAGTACATATGCATATAAATACACGAATATCTGCATAGTGAAGACAGTCTTGCTAACCTATGCACTGCAGCCAGCGAAAATATCCACAAAAGAGTAAATTCTAGATATAAATTGTACAACAACTGCTCCGAAGTTGAAAAGCTCATTTTCGATAAGAACCTACTCAGAACTTTAATTTACCTCAGCAGGTCGCGGCTGACAATTCGTTTGTTGGGTATGATGAAATGTTGGAATTAGAGTGTGCTGGATTCGCTCAGTGGGTACAGCTGCAGGAATCGGAAGTTTTGGGAGCCCTGACTTTTGTTCTTCATGCTGAAAATGATGGTTTTATTGTTGGTGATTACGCTCATAGATAGTATTCTGCGATTAAATAGTTAATAAAAACATTAGAAATAGACATACCTGATCAATTCCTGGACGATGCAATACGTCTCTGTACGAGGTAGTGGTCTTTACACAATTTTCTGTCGAAGCTTAAAAACTTAACATTAGAAGCCTAAAAGCAACAAATACGTTGAAAATGAAAGCGAAATGGAGAACTGAAGTCCGATTTAAAAAAAAAGACCATTATGTTCCTGATATGGACAGATGGCATTTTGTGTCCCTTGCTGGTAAGTGCCCATTGCGACAGCTCCATAAGGATCAGAGTAAGAAGGTGTAGACGAGTGATTCCCATTCTGCAAAGAAAAAAAAACATAGAATAACGATTTGATAGCATGAAAGCTTTCACTTTTTTGGCATTTACTTTTATATGATCTGTCTTCACGTCTACTGTGCGGATCCCGGCACTCCTCACATTCGATTCGTTTCCTCGCATCCATTTTCCACGAAGATCTTCCAACTTTTATGTGCGGCTTCGCTACTTTTCGCTTGACGATTTTCATTTCATCTTGAATGTCGTAGAATGCTGGTCGAGCAAGTCTCCCCGGAGTCCTGAGATAGTAAGGCTGGAGCGTTCCCAATTAGATTGCAGAGTGCTTTTTTCCGGACCAGCCTGGTACCAATTTCCCGATCCCCAAGGGATGAGCGGCTTAGATGGCCCAGGGCGGAATCGAACTAGCACCGTACTCGTGATGACCGACATGACTCCCACTGTGTTTTCCACCCCATGAAAACCTTTATTGACGATAACAATTATAAGAAGTAAACAACATACAGCAAGTTCATCTACATGATGACTCCAGTGATACTCTTGTGGAGAAGAAACACTACCGAAATTGATACTGTCCCAATTACCGACTTGATTTTGTTGTGTGCCAAATGTCTCGTTCAATTGAAGATGTTCTACATTCTAAACAGAAACAGCACAGTGTAACAAACAGAGTTTCCCAAAAAGAGCTATGGAAGATGGAAATCAAATGGAAGTAAGACAGGCAAGTAAGAACCTGTGCACACGGTGTAGTCGAAATTGCATGCTCCCAAAACAACGACATACACCGTCGGAGTCGGCCAAGCTAGAATATAACGCAGTAATTGTTCCAAAAAATCGAAAGACGCGAATATGGAGTATAAAGAATTGAAGGGTAAAGAATAAAAGAGAAAGATACAGCTCTCAGAGTTGATCAATCCCTGAGGGAAGCGCCATACATTAGACTTCACTAAACACCGCTAGAGGTGATTGAATGTATATCTGGCTTATACACTTTTCGGTGACCTTTTAATTTATTAATTCAGTACTATTAGTCTCCTACATAAATGTGATACCAATACTTAGTTTTCTTGTTCAGCAATCGAGAGGTTGTTATACAGGATATATTTACTTCCATAGAACAACACACAATACAATACAACAGTAGCTGACGTTTCGGCAGTATCGCCTTCTTCAGAGCCGCTTTTTTACATGACTTCCAATGAGGAAGGTTAGAACAGCTGATTATAGTCACATATCGAAGAAACCCAGAGACAACAAGTAAGAGAAAAATAAATAACAAAGGAAATACAGAAAGAAAAAACCAAACACAACCTAATGGCTTGATCGTTAGCAATACAGCTTCCTCACCTATATCACCCTGATGACAATCGTCTAGTGGCCCACGTGGGCGCCAGCAAATTCCCCATTTGGCCCTGCCGCGAAGATGAGTAGCCTCATGAGTTTAACAAGCTCTAGGGGAGTCGCTGAGCATCAACTTTATTCCGGAGTTTACGTGAAGAATTCTGACCACTATAGTTTCTTACAGATATCAAAACAATAATGTCGAAATACATAGGGAACCTTGAAGTGGTTAATCTCGAAGTTTGGTACCTTGGCATCTGTTGGTGGATTGAGGTTAAATGTGGACGTAAAGCGAAGTTGCCTTTGCCAAGAGCGTGGATGAATCCATAAGATGGACTTCATGCTTCTGCTGCATCAGAATGTTTCAAACTTTCCGTATAGATGTAGTTATCGTTATTTATACTGGTTAAAAAGTGTTTGAATGGAAAGTAGACAAGATGCAAAGCACAGCTACCACACTCCACTCTTGAACAGCACAGCGACGAAACGGCACTTTCGCGATGACGCACCCTCTTGTGACAGGTGATACTTAAATGTTCTCTCGCAACAAATAGTATTAAACACAGAAAAATTCCGGTTGAGTAGAACGTCGTTGGTTTCAAAGTTTTTTTCTTTGTTTTCTTTAAATCATCGAGATTGACCTATCAAAGTTTTGCAACGTGGCTCCTCGCCTACGCCGTCGTGGTCTAACCGTTGTTTGGAAAGACGTTTAGTGGTTTCTCACTATTAGTAGCTTTACCAGATGCAATCGCTCATCACGAGAAGACGAGGAGGTGAGCCACTAGAGTACATGACGTAGATTTACAAGAACTGCATGGGAATTAAATGAACTATACACCCCTATTTTCCATAAATAGGCGTCGAACAGCAAGCAAAGCAATAAAATAAAATACGAAAGGGATAAACTGACATCAGCTCAAGACTTTCGATCCTACCAATGACAACTGGTATCGACCGAGTTGCGACCACGCGGAAACACCGAGCGATGGCTGGATCGGCACACGTCAGTGTAGCGAATGGGGCACGTTTAATGGTTGTGTGTGTTCGTGTGTATACATATATCTATGTATATACGTATTTGTGTATATGTGTATAAGTATAAATGAATGTGTCTGGTTTATCTAAGTCCTGTCCCTACATTTCTAACAGTTACTATTTAAAATCGTTTGTTGCAATGAAGAACATGTTATGTTTGTCTAAATAGAATAGGTTAACACGTATTCTTCCACTGATAAGCCTAACACGATGTTGATAAAAAGACAACTCCATTCGGCTAAAGTTTGTTCGCCTTCGCCGACCTCTGAAGAAGGTTGGGTTGATCGAACACTCCGTCCATCTGAGGTAACGGATCACAAGGTTGAAAGTAGACTTATCTGAGAGGCTAAAAACACCGGCGTGACATATTGGTAATTTTCCGAGAATCACTATATAGGCTAAATTTTTTATCCAGTAACCTCTGTGATGTCACAAATGGAGTCGAATTCATGGCGTATCTCTAAGCGACGAGCGCATGTAGCGTTGGAGGTTGAAGGTTGGAGGTTGGAGGTTGGAGGCGCCGCGCAAACACATGGCATCGATCCAGGCCCACCAAGCCCGCCATCCTTTCGGGTTCGGCACATTGATACCTTACTTGTCTGGAAGGATAGCTGCACTGGCTCGATACATCAGTAGGACACCACAAGTCATGGTAAAGGCCAGATATGCCTTTTGATTACCTCTAACGACGCTTAATGAAGTCGAATGCATGACGCATACCTCAGGAATTGATCAACGCCCAGTGCTTTATTCTATTTATCTCTGAGACCCGACAAAATCGACAATCTTGCCCTTTTGTTCTTCATCAATAATGAAAACTCATCAATTGACAATGTGATAAGTGGGACAGGAGTAAATATTTACATACTCATTTCATTTGAGTACAGTAGAAATAAACACTGCAGTAATTCTCAACGTTCGCACTGAGCAGATCTTGGACAAAGCATATCACCGATCGAATTGATCGACACCTGAATCCTTAATGATAAGTTTCCCATCAATGCAAGGAAGCACTAAACTTTCCTAAAATCATTTAACGCGGTTTACGAATATGAATGGCATATAAAAAGAACTAAGACCCTATCATACAAAACAAATGTTCACTATGAAGGAAATGAGAGAGAGTATTAAGCAAATAAACCCAATCTTATAGTATCCTGAATGAACAATCTCAGTGAGCAGTGTCCTTTTGTATAAAGGGCGGGGATACTTCGATCCCCACGCTCCGTTTGATCTACAGGGAGCGAGCAATACGTTCTATAGCAGTCGGTATTTCGTTTGCAAAAACTGGCTTTCATCAGGCCTTATTAACAATAATGAGTAAGTAAGTTTCTGCATGGTTGAACTGGGTGCGTGTGACGCAGTGGTCGTAGGCGCTCTGCGATACACAACAGATCGATCCCAGCGCCTAAGGCTCAGCCTTCCATCTCTCCAGGGTCGACAAATTGGTACCAAATTTGTCTGCGAGGATGTCAGCACTGGCTAAGTACATCCATGAGTCACCGCGAGTAAGGGGCAAATATGTATTCAATCATCTCCAACGATAGTTAATGAGGTCAAATGCATGGCGTATCACTTAGGGATTGATTAATACCCACAGTTTTTTCCTTTATCCTTTATGTTTCCGCCGACGTTCGAAGTTCGAATTTTAATGTGAAGTACATTGAACTCATTTTGGACGACACTTATTTTTCGCTAACAGCATTTCCTTTGCTGACAATTTTTTCTTAAGTTTTTATCTTTATGAAAAATTTTTGAAATGTTTTTTTCGAGAACAAAACCGATTGAGGATGTTGAGACTTTGCAAACTTTTAGAAGAAGCCGCTATTTATCTACTACTATCCATGGTATTTTCTAAGTTTTTTCTACGTTGAATGTCTTGGAAACTTTTAAAATCGGAAATCAAGAATACGGTAGTATAATTTAAAGGGTAAACTTGTCATGCATGTCGGACAATGCCAAAATAGCGGTTGTTCGGTCGCTTGGGGAACGAGCTATGTATTTCGAAAAGAAAAGAAAGATGAGGATTTTACCTTCAGGAAGTCGAGTGTTTTGTTTTATTGGTAAAGTTTAATATATTCTTATGGTCTCTACTTCACTTGACACGTTTCGCCATAAACTCAGAAATTGAATAGTTAACTTGTCTCTGTCCACATATGAGTTTTAATCAATTCATATCGTCCAGAATATGAAAACTAAAGCGTAACTTTTACTAGAATATTGCATCAATCGTTAAATTTTCAAAATGGACATAATATGCATTAGTCACGATCATTAAAATGCTCCAATTCTTTGACAGTGCAGCGTGAAGACGTTAATTTGTTCACATGTAAAATCTCTGAAGTATAGACGAATCAAGCCACAGTTACGGTCCACAAATGACGTTACGTCGCTGATCCCAAATTTTCTGCTGATATCTCTTGTTTCATTGCACAACTTCAGAAGATCCTCTTCAGAATGAGGAGTTTCAGATGACGTATCTTTGAATGGCTGTAAAGTATAGGATTAAAATACATCGTACGACTAATCACGGCGTTTGATCAAACAAGTAAATAGCAATATTTTCCTATTTTCGTCATATTTCGTCACGTGCTAATCTGTTAATTAATTGGTTGGCACGACTCGTCTCCACATATTCTACAAATCCCTACACTTCCTTCATCAGTTTATTGTCTGGCATCGGCCTTTTCACGAATGCCTTCGGATTTTCATGTGATTTATGTTGCTACTTGTCGATTATTGCGTCTTTATGAATTTCGTTGAACGCTGGTTGCGTTGATTCTCCATAGCATCCTGGATAGCTGTTATAGAGCTATCCAAGATATTCGTCAAAGAAGCTTGCTATCAGTTTACCTATCGCAGAGGAATGCAAGAATTGGTTGATCCGGGATAGGATCGAACAAGAGAGCATGCGCCGCCACTTTCACGGCATCTCTAATAACTGTTCTCCTAGCCCCGTTTCACTGTATATGACGATAATAATCATGATGATAATAACATTACGCACCACACAACACGGTATTTAATGTTCTGGAGTTGTATTTGGATACTCAAATATAATCGGCTTCTATAAAACTAGCTGAGAGAAAGGCGAAACAATGAACGCGCATGATGCGGTAGTGAACACGTTAGCCCCCGGAAAGGGTAGTGGCATGTTCGATCTCCACCGCAGACACCAGCGGTCCGGAGCTCTGCAAATATCTCAGCATCATTGCGGCTTCGTTTATTTTGAACACCTACGAAACTATGAAGAACCTTATGGAAACTAGCTGAAATCGTCACACAGTTGGCGTCAGGCTGCCCAAAAAAAAGGCTGCGCAAAGAAAAACATGCGCGAGTACCGCGATGGTAAATATGCCTTGCAATGCACACATAGTTTCTGGTTGTATCCCATTCCACAACTAACCAAGTCCCCGCCCTTTCAGGATCGGCAAGTTGACACGATAGTTGTTTGGAAGGATTAAGATATTGAATTGATATGTCGGTAGGCCTCCGAAAGTCATTTTACAGATCGATATACTTACTCACTTTCGGCGACTACACTACGAACGGAGCCGAATGCAAAGCACATCCGTAAGGCATTGATCAACATTAATGGTTTTACTTCTCCATCAGATTAGAAAAGGACGACTAATTTAGGATCGTTGTATTCTCGTTTTTAATCTGATTGTGAGTCGTGCGAAACATTACACTAGGTTTTGTTTTTTTTTGTTCGGAAATGTACCATGAAAGGACCTTACCTTGAGCGATGTCATCATCTTACTCGTGGATGAAAGTGCCTGTTCATCGTGTACAGTATTTCGCTGGAAAATTAAAGTTATCGTGTTTATATTAATTTGAAAACTTATTGGATTCAATAGCTAAAAGTGATAGTAGCGCCATTCACAGACCTCAATGCTCATCATCGATCGAAGACCCTGAAAGGTGTCCTTGATGTGCCGACCTCCTCGCGGTCGTATTTTCACCTTTCGCATTCGTTTCTTATTTGATCGTCTTCGTTTTTTCCCTTTCGTTCGTCTTTTTCTAACAGTGCGAACGTCCTCGCGAAAAGTGTTCGACGCAGTCTGCAATCGCAATGAAATAGCTCTCCGTCAACAGCTCGTGGGACTAACACGGATGCGAAAGAAAACAGTGGAAGATTTTGTTCGTTTATAAAGTTTTTCTCGAAATTACCATCATAAGATTCACTAGAAATTGATTTTATTCCGTCAGAAATTTCTGCATACTGTAGCTACATAGAAAATAATTGCTAATGATTCAACAATCATACAGTGCCGTTCTAAGAAAATCCTTTAAAAGAACGGTTTCCGCGAACAACTTCTGCTGCTATGTAGTGAAGGCGGTCTGACATTTTTGTGATGTGGAGAAAAAAGGTTATCCATTCAAATTTGAACGTGCTCTAGAAAAAAAAAAAAAGAAGAAAGATGTTCCATATGAAACAAGCTGAGGTCATTGAACAGTGGCTGATTCGTGGAAAGACCATTATTGATGAGATTGCATAAAGCTACAGGGCAAAGCTGTTGGCGTTGATCAATCCAGGGATGCGCCATGCATTCGACTTCATTAAGCATCGTTTAGAGCTGAGTAAATGCATATCTGGTCACTACATCGGATCAGTGCTGCTATCCTCCCAGATAAGTCTGGTACTAATTTTTCGACTCTGTGGGAATTCTTATTGAGCCATGGGCGCGGGGACCGGTCCCATGCACGTGTTGCAGGGCGTCTCCGACCACTACGCCACACGCGCTTTTGATTAGATTGAATGGTGCAAAAGAATAAGCATAGATGTTTATTTTTTTAATGAAATTTTCACCTTCTCTTGAATAGATGTCGCAACATTTTTATTACTGTGGAATGTTTTTTGGTCCAATATCACGCTTTGCTGAACTTCATCGGTATCTGGTATCCTGTCGACGAAATTCGTCATATTTTCAGATTTTTCATCCTAAATTATGCAAATTTGTTTTATAAATGGTCCATAGGGGTTCATAAAAAGACTGCTTACAGTAATCTTACTTAAATTTTTTTCTCAAAAGTGAAGTAGTCTAGAAGAAGATGTCAAGAAAAAGCTATTAAACTAGCAAATCACTAGGCATCGCCAATAAAACGATGTTATGAAAACGACAATAAAATCAATGAATTTAGGTCGTTGCTAGAGCTTTCTGAGATCAGATATGCTTTTTGTACGATATAATTTAAATTCTTAACTTTTCATAAGGTTGTTGGATGAGTGATGTCGAATGAGGAACTGGATCCAAATGGACTCGTCGTAAACCCTGAGGTTATGGAAAACTACAATCACCAATCCTCACTCGGTTAGCAAAAATGATGTTACATAATAGTAAATTGAATTCTACCCACCTCACATGAATAAAATATACCCGCAAAAAGAAGAACAGGAAACAACCTCATATCCGCTGAGCGGAAGGAACTCAGTCTTGAGTTCAAACCACTTTGGAGACAATTTGCCTCGCTGAATTACTAACCATTGAACAAGGTGTAAGAGAGCAGACTATGTGCTACAAAAGAAGAATAAGTGTTGTAGGAGGGAATATTAGGACGGTGTAGCGCTTCAAAACGAGGAACTCAGTGGAAATCGAATACTGGAGTGCAACGATATTAAGAGATCTTCAGGATAAATGTGATAGTCGGCGATGAACACCAGTGGAACTAATGCATATGTGGTCGAGAGGACTTGTTTGCTAGAGCTAGTTCTTCGTGAGTGTTACTTTTCCCGGATACAGTTCGATTCATAGG
The DNA here is from genome assembly GCA_009735665.1 of Angiostrongylus cantonensis. NCBI lineage: Eukaryota > Metazoa > Nematoda > Chromadorea > Rhabditida > Metastrongylidae > Angiostrongylus > Angiostrongylus cantonensis. The sequence continues at coordinate 60,691 of MQTX01000281.1, read as the reverse complement.
ATCGGGATAATGCCCGAAAATCGTTGGCCTAAATTCATAACGCTGATGCGCCAGTGATCGTCGTAGAAAACTGATTAACATACAGATTAAAATATTTAAAAAGCCTTACGAAAAAATATAAAATCGTACCGTGTGATCCCTTGTAACTAAACGAAGCCAAATGTGGCTTTCCGATGTCGCACTAGTTAAAAAGAAATTAGGACATCAACAAACGAAACTGATGACCCAGATCATTAGTGTGTTTGGTGGTTTAAGAAAGAGTACACAATGTCGAGCAAATGGTCATCATATCTTCAAACTTCGGCATTGTATTTCCTCTTAGCGGTTGTGTTCGTCCTATGTTTTGGATGTTCTGCCGCAAAACTCACCATTAGCTACAAATACTGACGGAAATCAGTGAAAAGGACCGATTATTTAACACTTTATCTACACTTAAACACCATAACTGAGGCATAGACAAAATAACATGCAATTATCTGGTAAAAAAAATAAATTAGATCTGTAACAGTACATGATTCCACGGACACAATCATATGGATGGGCCGAGGTATGTAGTTGCGGTGCGCTTCCATGTCTAGCCAGGTAGGTGATTACACTTCCACGGAATCATTAAGAGATCAATAAAAATACAAAAAAAAACATATAAACGACTTAAGAGTAATGTTCGACTTTCTTCAAATATACGACAGTTATTAAGATAACCTTGTAAGAACAACAAATATGGAATAACGAAACAACATAATTTTAAAATGTGCGAGCAGACATTTCATAAATAAAGACATAACATATCAAATATGCTCATAAATCCTTCTATCATTAGCATTTAGTGAATTAATTAATAAATTAGTAAACAAATGCACGAGTAAACAAGACCAAGGAACATTTGTTAGGAGAAATCAATCTACGACAATAGTGATGCTTCAGAAATTCATGATGAACGCTAGAACAAGTAAATATTGCAGTGAAAAAAAAAGAAACGTGTCCTGTTTCTTCCCAATCAGAGTCGTGTAGGCTCAATAATCGAGGAAGGAAGTGAAATATGTTTGATAGAATGATGTTCACAAAGAAAACCTGACGAATCACTGAAAATACGACGAGCAATTTATGAATAAAGGTTCTGAAGACTGAGGACATCATTTCTACCTTCGTCATCTACATTGCATTAGTACTAATAATGTCAATTCTCTTGGAAAAATCGTTTGCATTATGATTTAATGGAGTACGTGTATCGCAGTGGCTACAGGAGCCTTGCAATACACACGTAGTTTATGGTTTCATCCTCGACTCAGGGATAACCAAACCCTTCCTTTTTCCGGTTACTACCAGGGCTTTATGTGGGATTAAAACACTGATCTGCTGCATCAGTAGGGATTCTCAACTCGTTATATGAACAAAATACGTAATAAGCCACCTCTACGATGTTATGATTGATATTGAATACATGCGGCCTCACTAATTTATTGCTCACCACAAAATGCTTTATTCTTTTTATGATTTGAGAGGTACAGTTTATGATGATAACTGCCTTTTAAAGTATTTTTAGTCCAAAATCACTTGGTTCTTCCAGTTTCTGCAGAATTCTAGTTCCACTACCTCGTCAGTTTTTGCTTTTTTAGGCTCAACTTGATCCTGAGTTGAACCCTCAGCGGCTCTTTTAGCATTACTTTCGTTTCGTCGATCATCACTCTCGTTTTCACCATCATAGAATTCGCCAGCGTCTTGTGTAACAACATCCATTATCGAGCCTATATTAATTAAGATGTCAATATGTGTAGAGCAATGCAATGAAAAATCACTATCACCCATGAGAGTTACTAGTTCAGACTTCGTCTTACCTAACAAAACCTTTTTTCACCAGAATTAATTATTCACAAGAAAATCTACTCCAGAAATGACAAAAAAAGATGCCGATTTAGAGATCCCGTACAGACTACACCCCTCGCTTGTGAAAAGGAGTGATTAGAGGTGCTCTGCACCACATACCTTAGTCTTGTTTTCGATCTTGCTCCTGGGTTAACCGAAATCTCAATCCCACCGCAGCCATTGGGCTGATACGACACTTATCAGAGAGGATAAAAATACCCACTTGATCTCATCAATAAGCCTCTACAAGCCATTAAATAGGACAAATATCCATTCAATCACCTTCACAATGGTACGAGTTGAGCCTCATTGATGGCTCATACCTATGGAATTCATTAACATTGATCGCACTGTTTTTCATTCTTTGAAGGGAACAGCCACATATGTTGACTACTTTGTCAGATTTATGGATGGGCTAACAATGTAGTGATGATATCCCAAAATATTTGTAAAGAACATGGAATTTATTCCTTATTTTTTCCGGAAAGTATTGTAGAACTTTCCATTCGATATAAAACTTCTCAAACTTTGTTTGTAGCATTTTAAGCAATTATTATTAAACGAAGACTTAAGTTTTCTGTCTGTTCTAAAATTCGAAGGAAATATAAGCTTTTCCCATAACGCTTTCGCAAACAAAGCGTTTTAGAATGATTTACGTTAAATGGTGGAATGTTTCCATGGTAAATTTCACCAGAAAAAAATTGACCCACGGTGTAAGCGAACGTCTGGATCTGCCATATCCTGACCCAAACTGCTATCATTTAGTGTCTTGAGAGCATCTTCAGGCACAGCTAAAATCACTGTCTCATTCCTTAAAACATCTAGGAAACAAAATTTTAAGTTTAAATAACCATAAAAAGACGTCCGAAGTGAGCTATTTGTATTCTGCCGTGCCTGTTCTTAATTAGTAACAGATAATAAGGAAAGTATCTTCTTTTATTTATATTCCTATTCATCTTATATATTTTTGTATTTTATATGCTCATATTCGTCAAAACAATTCACCACAAATACTGTGCTATTAATAAAATATTTTCAAAAAGGAAAATAAAATACAATTCATAAGATTATAAACAGAGTCGAAAGAATAAAAACCTTCGAAACGTACGCTGCATTTGAACGCTAGGAACGAAGGCGAGTTTTTCCAGATTTTGAATCACCGCCTCTCTGAAAATCAATAGGAATTTATTACGATGTGAAATAAGGAAAACATTCAAAACTTTAGAGTCATATTCTAAGAAATGAATTACTGGATTCTCCGTAATGATTCCGGTGAATTTTCGTTTGTGGCGCTTGACGGTTCAATGTGAAGGCGATAGTTTGGACCAAAATACTCGAAATAATCGTTATACGGTAACTCTAAAAGGCAAAAGTGCCCAGGTGAATATTGTATTGGTAAAAAAAAAATTGTCGTCGAAAAGAAACAGAAACACTCACCATTAGGCACTTCACGTTCAACGGCCAGTGTTGTTTCATAAGTCCAGCAACGTGCTACATTACGTGGAGTATATCCACCACCTCCGACCATCATTAGTGGAATATTTTGAGCTCGAAAGAATTTCACGCATTCACCATGACCCAAAATGAAGATGTTTAACGCAAAATCTCTACTTCCTGAACTCTCGCTTCAATCTGGTCTTCTAGAAGTGGACAGGAAAACATCTTCGACGAAAATAACTAATAATTTTGCGTATTTTCCAGAATACCTCTTAAGGTCAAATTGAAGGGACCAAGACGATCTCCATTCAGAGAGTCAGCCCCACACTGCAGCACAACAGCACATGGTTGAAATCGTTCCATTACTTTCGTCATCACCTTAAAAAGAATCAGCCATTCAGTTCCTTTTTTCACTGAGCTAAAAAAAGCATTGCTATCAGTATTGTGGGCGTGCCCCTTTGCGATCTACCCTCTGGTATTCGAGTCCCGATATAAAGCATGAGGAGAAGGAGAGCTACAGGACCTGACAATATCATCATTGACTTTTGAGCTCGAGACTACAAATTACACGTATATTTCGCAGATAATATGATATCTTACATTCAGAGCGAGAAAACCTCAGAGCAGTGGAGGGTGCCGCGACGGTCATCCTATCCAGGAAGGATGACCGAAGAGATTAATCGTCCGATATACTTGACGAGTGTATTCTACAAGTTGCTGATGATGACTACCCCAATGTGCAAGCTAGGACTTTGGATAAGGCACAACCAGTTGAGCAAACAGGATTCCGACAACGTTTCTTCTGCTTGAACCACATTCAAACCATATCACGTATCTTAGAAGTCCGTCTGGACTACCACCTACCATTTGTCCTTCGCCCACTAAGAAAAAGCGTTTGACGGCGTCAAAATGAATGCAATCTTATTAGCGCTAGTCGACCAACGAGTGGTACCGTTCTATATATGAACACCAGCTGAGAAACCGCAACACAAAGACAATGCTATTTCACCGACCCCTCAGCGTAAATATAGGAATAGATCCAATAAAAAAATAAAAAGGTCCAATGAGGTGACACTAATCCGCCAAAGTTGTTTGCTGCTGCATTGCAGTGCGCAATAAAATCACTCGATTGGGGTGACAGATGCATGCATATTGAAGCGGAATTTCCAACAAGCCTTTGTTTCGCGGATAAAACCACCATCTTTTCCAGAAGTGCCAATGATGCAGAGACGATGTTCAGTGAACTTAAAGAAGAGGTAAAAAAAGGTTTGACTGCACATAGATAGAACAAAGACCGTTCGATAAAAAAAATCCATTGTGCGAATGCGAACAGACCAAATAGAGTGGCTGTTTGACTACAGAGACGACTTCGCATGAATACCTTAGATGTTCAATAAACATGGAGAACAATGTGGAGGAATTCGATAGAATAAGGAGAGTAGCATAAGCCGCATGTGGTCCCCCCAAAGAAGCCATCAACCACCAAGCAAACTCAAAACTCCACGCTCAATTTTTCTGCTCAACAATGCCCTCAGCGCTCTGTTATTCAGCAGAAACATTGGCTGATAATTCAACCATGTCAAGAAATCTGCTCGCCACCGTCCACAGAGCGCTTGAACAATGTCTTCTGAAATTCAACCGCCACTCACAACGTCTAGCTGGAATGTGCAGCACAGATCTTCCAAATCTATCCAGTCTTCGCAGTAAAATATACATCGACAGAAACGCACAGATAGGCCGGTCACACAATAAGAGAACAGATGACAGACGGGCGAAAAGAACAGCGGAGTTGAAATAGAATGCAATCGTCCTCTTGGAAGACTCCCAAAACGATGGGCGAACGTGCACTGCCGACGACAAGCATCTATGTTAACGGATGATAAATTTTGTGATTACGGGATGGAACTCACGGTTGTTACGCGTTCGTACGTGACCATCACCTTGAACAATTATTTCGCAGGAAAAGAATGAGTGGAAAATGTGTTGCAGTCTGCAGTACCATTAAAAGCGGGCAATCCAAGTTTCCAATTTTCCAAGTTCTTTGTTTCATATTTGAACAAACACGAAGCTCAAGTACGATTCTTAGACGCTTCGACATGGGTTTTTTCACTTCATACGCTTTTTTTAACAGAAAATGCAATGTTTATGGCTGAAGTAGCTATTTAAATTGTTAACTTTCGCATGAAAAATGCTAGTAATATTGGTACGGAAAACAAAACACACTTACCGGCTTAAATATACTTTGGTAAGCATCATCAGTAATTCCATCCTTCAGTGGTACATTTAAGGAATAAAGTCGCCCTTTACCAGCTCCAATATCCTAAATATACAGCATTTCTTTTTATTTTTTATTTCTTTTTTCCCTCTTTCCCTCTTTATAAAAATGGTGGGTAAGACTTTAGCAAAATTTTTCCTACGATGTACTGAACCACATCCAAAAGAAAAAAGATCCCGTCAAGTTAATAGCTTCATATTCACGATAACGATCTTGCCATTGTGTCGCGCTGGAGTTTTGCCTGCTCCTTTGTGGGCCTGAGCTATGTACTCCTCCTTGACTGCCTGGGACACGTAGCCCTCTAGCTGCATAGCACTAGTTCCCAAACGCTTGATGCGGACGCCCGGTCGCCTCAGTTTAGGGCCACCGTGGATGTTCCCACCTCACTTCATCCACACCGATCCTAGACGACCTTAGACACTGGCTCACAAGCGCCTTGCACGAAGCCCGGAATTAGATTCATAGGACTGAATAGAATAAAAAAAATCAATGCAACATTAGCATCAGCAAAATCGATACTAAATTAAGGGGTAATGATTCGCTCTTGCTGTCGACTCAACTTTTTTGACTCTTAAGTTTGTACTTCGAAACCGACTTTCGTTGAACCTCGGTGTGCATAATCAATATGTATTCTTTCTTTGATGAGCTTACACGAGGTTGATAAAAAGTCTTAAGTTTGTAATTCGTCGTTTTCTCTTGCAGCAATCGCGAGGTTGTTAAACAGCATACATTTATTTCCATAGAAAAACACAATACAATGCAACAGTAGCTGACGTTTCGACAGTATCGCTTTCTTCAGAGCCTGGAAGAGTACGCTCATATACAATTTACTAGGCCAAACACTTCAACAACACTTACAAAAAGACGAAAAGCTCCATGGCAATTACATGATCAACAGATTCTCGAAAAGCTCACAGCTTTTTACATAACTTCCAATGAGGAAGATTAAAACAGCTGATTATAATCACATATGGTTGATGACTGCGCCACCCCACATCGGAAATTGATCCAAAGATACGGGGCCAGGTCGCGTGTGACCTCTGGGCATTCCTCTCTGCTATTCATTGTTGGGTTTTTGGCATTTAACCAAAGCCTCAAGAAGTTTCCGCGTTGGTGTCTCAGTCTCTTGTGCGAGGATATTTACTTTAGGTTCAAAATCGTCTCCGCTATGCTTTTGTATCCATGCCTAGTGGTGCCTATGCATGCCTAGTGGAGTACTTTGTCGTGCTTTTCGTTTCCCATCTAGGTGTTCTTTTATACGGATACACAAGGGTCTGCCCATTTCACCAATATATTCATCTCCGCAATCCTTGCAAGAGATCATAGATCAAGAGATATATCGTACTTGAACTCATGCAATCACCGTCCCTGCCGTAAGGGCAAATTAAGCAGTTTGTTGTTTCACATAGACGGTAATGCAAGCGGCTACGAACTAATTGACGACGTAGACGATTCGGTGGTATTTCAATTATCGCTACCGATTCCTCTAGACCTGCCCCTTTTAGGCATCGTTTTATGGCTATGCTTACTTCATCGCTAATGAAGGGCAATATAAACGGGACTTTTTTTTTGGCAAAGTGTTTCGCTTCGGCCGTCGCTCTCCTCCTAAATTTCTCTTGTGCGGTAACTATTTCGTAGCCATCGGAGATGGCTATTTGCCGAGCCAAGTCGCGCGATTCTTCCTTTAGTTTCCTGGTTGTGCACACAGAGGTGGCTGTTCGAAAGATATTTCTCACCAGCGCCCTCTTTGCGTGTGATGGATGGGATGAGAGGAAATGAACCAGGATGTTTCTGTTACTTCGTTACCGCTACTTGATAGGTTGATTTGAAAGTTAAGAAATGGAAGCCAGGCCTGTTTCGGTTTCTCCCGGGTGAACTTGATGTACTCAGACTTCATTCAATAGTTCGATGATGACAAAACAATAATCTATATATTTGTAGAAGAGTAGCGGCCGGAGGCTGATAACGGAGGTTTCTATTCTAGATATGAACGTGATGGCAAGACTTGGCGAAAGCCGCTGTCCCATTACCAAAACCCTCTTATTTGCGTGTAGTATTTCCCAGACCATCTGAAGATCGAGCAGTTTAGACACTCTCTTAGAAGTGCCATCAACTGATCAGCGGCTCTTCCTCAGTGGAAAGCACGTAAAACAGTGGGTTTTTCGAGACATTTTCTGTATGTGTTATTGAAGCGTATGGTCAAGTAAAGTGCGTGTCACTATACCTTTCCAGACTCTGAAGAAGGCGATTCTGCCGAAACGTCAGCTACGATTGTGTTGTATGTGTGCTATTGTATGGAAGTAAACGTATGCTGTTTAAAAACCTCGCGATTGCTGAGAGAGAAAACGATGAATTTATAAATCAATGCCGTGGTTAATAGGAAGTCGATCCTGGGAACCGCTAAATTTGTAATGTTCTTCAGATTTCGTTTCAGCCTCATCTCACCTTCAAATCACCGGTCCCCGGGAAGAAGTCACCATATTTGTGAAACGAGACTGTCATGACACGATCAGTAGTATAAAACGCCTCTTCGACACCATCACCATGATGAACATCGATGTCAACGTATAGAACCCTGGACAAATGGATTTGCAACACCAGTAGTTCACAACTTTTTTTTAAAATAATATACGAAAATGATATAACAATATAAGACAAAAGATAAAAATGGCTAATCGTTCAGCGTTCATCAATCCTCGCCATGCACTCAACTTCATCAGGCATCGTTAGAATAGAACCCTGGACAAATGGATTTGCAACACCAGTAGTTCACAACTTTTTTTTAAAATAATATACGAAAATGATATAACAATATAAGACAAAAGATAAAAATGGCTAATCGTTCAGCGTTCATCAATCCTCGCCATGCACTCGACTTCATCAGGTATCGTTAGAGGTCTCTGAATGCATATCTGGCCTATACAGTGGCATGTGGTGACCATTCGGTGTGTTATCCCCGTGATTTTATCCTTCCAGACAACCATCGTACTATTCTCCGACGCTGATGGAATAGAGGGTTTGGTGAGCCCGGGCGCGGGATCGAATGAAACACCGTATTGCAGAGTACCTCCAGCAACTGCGCTACACGCTCCTGTTTTATAATATGACATGATACAATAGATTCCACAATAAGCACCAGACCTTTTGTGATATTTTAGTAACTCCAATATCCCGAGCACAATGTCATTTGTATAACAAAATCCACTAGCTTCGCTCTTCTTCGCATGATGAAGACCACCCATCCAATTTATCGCAATGTCCGCTTTCCTTTTGTTCAGTTTGACAGCAGCGGCTATAGATAAAAAAACATTAGAGTTTCCAGCTTTTCAGTTACTTCAAACTGAAATAAGGCGCTGAACTCGGACATGATTTTTTCACTGGAACATTATAAAAGAAAAAAAAGAGAGAGAAAAAAGTGAAATCACCTAATGAACCACCACTGCTCAACTGGCAAAACTCATACAGGCCATCGAATAGCGGACAATCTTCACCGACGTTAACTGAACGAAAATACTAAACGATTATGAAACTTTACAAAAAAAAGCATCAAACAGTTAAAAATAATGCCCAACGTATGAAATTTCATAAGAATTCACATTTTAGCATTTGCTTATTATACATTTTCAAATTGTCCGGACTGGCACATTTGAGGAAACTCATATACTCTTCGCTGTGAAATCGTGTCATTTCTTCGAATGTTGCCGGAAAAGGTCGCTAAATTGATTATTTTTAATAACAATGAAAAAATTGAAGCGATGTGTAAACAACAATAACAGGATGCTGTATAAGTGGCTGATCAGAAACTAACAGCTAACACCATAGAACCACCCTAGATGGACAATTTTGAAAACCTACAGTTTTTTATAAAAACTTCCAAAATCACCGAAATATTAGTAGCGAATGGCAACTTACATACACTTCAAGATGTCTATAAATCCCATAGTTTAGCAAGAGATGATGAGTCATTCTTATCCTGTGTGGTTTCATTACATGTCCTTGACCATAGTAGTAGTTTCCAATATTAGCTAAAATTGAAATAAACCTTCTTTTCACATCGCAAGAACGGCAGGTGATACCTAATGTTAAAACCGAGTTCTCATCTGTTATCAGCTTGAATACCGCAGATCATTGAGATATTACTAAGATGTTCGAAAATGACACACACACTAATCGCTAAGGAAGACGAAGACGTCGAAACTTTAGTCAATTAAATGATTGGTAACCACCTCGTGTTAGCTCATCAGTGAAATAAGTTACAAGTATTACCTCGTTATTTGCAAGCTTATCTAATACAGACTTCCATAGGATGGATTGATCGTTGAAAAACAGATTGTTATAAGTGAGTAATATCAGTATCGTCAACAACTGCTCTGTGTAAAACAACGCCGCCGCCGAATGAGGTTCTCTTACTCGAGTGGAGCCACAATGAAGAAGATCAGAAGGGATACGCTGACAAAGACACCACATCGAGAAGACGAACGAGTGTGGACCGTTAACTCGGATCATCGGCTTTGAGGTAGACGAAGTCGGCGAAACGTTGCCCGAATAAAATTGTTTGTCAACCTCATGTAAGGTTATGAATGAAGGAATCCATGTTAACAGAATAGCTTACAAGCATGAAAATGTACAAAATACAAAAACAGTCATAGGACTAACAGTCATAGTAATACGCCACACGGCGTTTGCCGTGCTCGCTGACCGGATCGTTATGCGAATTCATTGATGAGTAACGGATCCTCTTCTCCGATTTACTGAAAAAATCGTTTATTTTAACAAACAAAGCACACATTAATAATTTTTGTGACAGCACATCGGGTCTTCATGAACATTTTAAATAGGTCGCTGTGAATGTTAAATCTTTTTCCTCTATTTTTAAGAAAAATTAGGCTAATTTTCGTTATACGAGCCATTAGACGAAAGAAACTTGGTAAAAATGAAGTGCTAAGTGAAATATAGTGACAAAGGGATGCACCATGCATTCGATCTCATTAAGCATCGTTGGAGGTGATTGAATGCATATGTGCGCTATATAATGGTCGTGGAATGTATTGAGTCAGTGCTGTTGTCCTCTCAGACAGGTCTGTTCCCATTTGGCCGACCACAGACAGATGGAAGGCATAGTGAGAGAGTGGCACGGGATATAACCCATGTGTGTCGCAGGGCTTCTCTAACTACTGTGCTACACGCGCTTCTACAGTGTAATACAGTAATATTAGGTCAAAAAAGAAACTTTTACAGAATGTGGTTCCCGAGTCGAGGGTTTCTAATCTTAAAAATACTTAATAGAAGTTTGTGCTTGTTCCTCACAAGATCTCTTTAGAATCGATTAGCAAAATCCAGCTTAGAAGACTAAAACATAGCGAAACAGGTAATTCTATTATGTGAAAAGGACAAAAGTTAAAGCTCTCGGCGTTGATCAATCCCTGAGGGATGCGCCATGCATTCGACTTCATTAAGCATCCTTGGAGGTGAATGAATACATATCTGGCCTTCATGATGACTCGCGGTGGCCTACCGATATATCAAATCAATGGTGCTACTTTCCCAAACAGGTCTGGTATCAATTTGCCCACACAAATTGCAGGTGGCCTATGGCCTCTGTGCTACACGCGCCACCTATTGTTATACAATGTGAAAAAGTATAATATTAATCCACAACATAATTCAATATAATAATAAATATAAAATACTAATAAAATATAAATATAAAATAAAAGAAAATAATAAATAAAATAAATAAAATAAATTAAAAAATGAATAAAAAAATAAATCTTTAATAATAAATAAATAATAAAATAAATAAATAAATAATACATAAAAATAAATGTAAAATAATAATAAAATATAATATAACATAATATACTGATAATAACATATAAGCCGTCTTGGAAATGTTACTATAGAATTACTCAGAAACCATGAAACCTTCTTAACAAGTTATCCTTAAAGAAATCTGAAAAATATTAAATGAAAGGACTGTAAAGATGACTTAAGTTTCGGCCATGTTTTTATTTCGTTTGAGCACAATATTAAAGTGGGAATATTTAAAACCGTTTAAAAGTGGTACACTACGATTAAGGACAAAATATGAAGGCGAAAACAAGCTCTAGAAAACGTTAATAAGGCGAAATATACAAAAAGAACTACTTTTAGACGAAAAATAGATCGATAGTGGGTGGGTGGGGTAGTGGCTGCTGATGGAGCATGGCGGTGGGGCGTGGTGTGTTGTGACTGCGCCGAAGCAATCTGTTTGGTCCGTGAGGTCGAGTACAACGAACGCTTGGACCTCATCTCAGACAATTACCGTGTTCCTGACCGAACACTGTTAAATAGCTAACGGCAACTGTCGGCTGTTGAGATTTTTGCTGCAACGACACCTAAATTATATAAGAACAAGATTTTCCCATTGGACACTCTTACAGGCCGCTTCACCGTCACCGAGGGTTTCAGAACAATTTCCATTCGTTTCTCTTTCACACAATCGCTATCCATGGTCTGCGGCCTGCTTCGAACGCTTTAACGTCCGCGAGGACTATTTGCAATTCCCAAAAGCGTTTCTGTCTGCTAATGCTCATTCTCATTTCTACTCATAGTGTGGGTGGTCTTCCAAGAGGACACTTGCATTCTCTCGAAGCTCACTCTACTGTATTTCTCGTTAACCTGTAATCTGTTTTTCATACTACGTGACCGGCCCATCTGCGTTTCGCGGTCGGTGTATGTTATTCTGGCCCACGAAGATTGGGTATGTTCCGAAGATTTGAGCGAGCAATGCATTCCAACTAGACGTCGTGTTTATCAGATTAATTCCAGAATACACCATTCAAGCGCCTATGGATGGCGTGCAGACTACTTGACGCGGTTGAAGTATTAGCCCAAGTTTCTGCTGCGTAAAAGAGTGATGGGAGGATTGTCGAATTGATGAGATGAGCACAGATACCTTGGTCGTTTAGTTGGTCCGTGACTTCTTTGGGAAATCATGATGAGCCTCGAGCTTCTCTTTCTTCTGCGTAATTCCTAGTTTATGTGGTACTCGAACCTCTCATATGAAATATATAAAAACCATGGACATCCCTCGTATGAGAGATAAAGAGCCGGTTAGTGGCGACCCTACATGGCTCGTCCCCAGACAGCGCATAGGGGGTTAACAGCGGATCGAAAGCGACTTTTGCTTTCTGAGACGTAGGTGAATCCAGGGAATGGGCTCTCTGTTTCCGCTGCCCCGACTTGGCACATGTTTTCTGTATATGCTAGACGTATTGATACATGCGTTTGTGGATGCGTTCTCGCTTATGCGGGTTGTACTTTACGAGTCAACTCGGCCAAAAGCCTGCAATAAAGTGACAGGGAAGTATATGGGAGGCGGTTAGGAGTCACCTCCAACAAACAAGCTCCATGTCCACTCTGGGAGAGCCTGGCAAGCTACCCGTGAGTTTAACCAGCCCCCACGTTCAGAGCCCAGCAAGCTATACGTGGGTATCAAATATGCTAAACACAGTAAAAAAAAAGGGCCTCATTCCCCTGACCCCGAAAGAGCCCCCAATTTCGCAGCGTTGGGTAGGACGAGTACGGAGAGGCTTTTGAAATCTCAAGGCCAATGGAAGCTGCCTGGATCAAGAACTATGGTGACCATCTGTACCTACAATGCACGTACACTTGCATCAATGCGTCAACACGAGTTTGTTCATGAATATCGTTTCATTCGAGCAACTAACAACCTGAATCGAACGTCTACTATTGAAGAGGTGTAGATCAGTATCGAATTTGGCAGTCTTCGTCGTTTAGGTGCCGACATCAAACTATGAAAAAGAAGAACTCGTTTCATTTTATATGGAGTTGAGAAATTCTATGAAGAAGACCATACATTGTTCATGGACATCATTGGAGAATTCAGCGCCAATATTGGACCAAAAAAACGTCTGAAGAATATTAGATTGACTCATTCAACTTTACGATAGCGCTATAAAACCTGAGCGTTCGGAAGTCACCAAGAGACGTCTGCCTACAGAAACTCTCAAGCTGACAAGCCACTGTGGAATCGTACAAGTTGCAGGCAACCACCGACTCAAATTCGAATTGCAAAGCAATGCAGATAAGCGATATAAGAAGATCTTAAAAAGAAAAGGGCAGCAGTTATGGTCGAAGCTGCAGAGGCTGGGAGAAGCATTCACAAAGCCCACCGATGTTTCACCAATTTTAAGGCCAAGACGATTGCACTCCGTCGCCTAGATGGAACAGTTAAAGCGTCCAGAAAGGCAATAGAGAAAATCATTAGCGCATACTACTCAGATCTCTTCAATATGCCACGTCCTCCTTCCTCCATCTGAAATAAAGGACGATGGATACGTCGTACCATCGGTTTTTCCTTCCGAAGTTGGACATACTATTTCCTCGGTGAAAAATCGAAGAGCACCAGGTCTGACAGGATAAGATCAGAACATCTGAAGAACCTTCCGCCAGTCCTCGTAAACCCACTGGCTAAGCTCTTCACACGTTACCTGTCTGAATGCAAAGTCCCTACTTCATGGAAGACCAGCAAGACCGTATTATTTTCATGAGGGGTGATCTCCGCGATATCGGCAACTAACGCGCAATCTGCGTGTCTACAAACTTCTCACTCGAGTCATCCTAAACAGGGTTGACGGTACACTAGTCGAAGGACAGTCATCTGAGCAAACAGCGTTTCGAAAAGGGTTCAGTACGGTGAACCACGTCCATACGACTAAAAAACCAACTGAAATATCGCGAGAACTCAAAGAACCACTCTGTCTCACCTTCGTCGATTTAGAAAAGGCCTTCGACTCAAGTGAGATATAAACATTCATGGAACCCCTGTGAAGCCACAGGCTCCCTACTCCGTACATAAAAATCCTTGTTGAGCTGTATAAAAAATTCACAAGAGAGATGTTTCCATTCTACAACGATATTAAGATCGACGTAAAGCAACGGTTCAGCAAGGCGATATCATCTCCCTAAATTTTTTTTCACCACCACCGTCGAGAGATCGTGCAGAAATTACAATGGAACAACATGGCTAACGACATCTTTCTTGTAACTCTAAACATTAGCCAAACGAAACGAATACTTATTGACTTTGAGAAAGTCTGTAGAAAAAATAGTCTTAGAATAAATCTCACAAGAACGATGCCCATGAAGTACAATTGGTTACGTCTGGCCAACTCACGCTCAACGGAACGAATATCTCCGAATGCTCCAGTTATATCTACCTAGGCTGCGAAATCAACATGTTGGACGACTTAGCTTTAGAGTTGAGAAGAAGGAAACGAGCGGCTTTGGGAGCTTTCAAGAACAACGACGATAAAGTGAAGAAAACAAAGAACGTCCGACTCCGTGCCCGTCTTTTCAACTCAACGGTGGTTCATGCGTTAACGTATGCGTTAGAAACCTGGTCGCAGGATGAAAAACCACTCAGCATTATTCAACGCGCTGTCGAAAAGACGATACTAGGAGTATCCCATGTCACACAAGTAAAGGTAGAGATCCGAAGCTCTGACCTGCATCAACGATCAAAAATCAAAGGTACTGTTCTGTACGCCAAACAGTCTAAGGCAAAATGGGCCGGTTACGTGATGAATATGAACGACAACTGATGGACAAAAGCCGTTAGTGACTGGAATCCTCAGGATGTCGCACGTACTACAGGAAGACGCCGATCCGATTTCCAGAAATGTTTACTAAAAACCTACAAGAAAGGTATGATGCACACCGGGTTTCTAGAGCCGGCGGGATCCACTAGGCTATTGTTGCGCGCTACAGGGAAAAATGGAAGCATTGCTGACGCCCGCTCGAGTCACCCGACGATCAAAAGGAGTGCAGGTGATACAGCTGACAGGTTGTACTCGATATTCACTGAACGCGCATGGTATGTGAACGAGATGTTCTCTGTGATTAGAAAACCAACCTATTTGATTTGCTCGCCTTATGAGCATGATAGCACACGTGTGGCGCAGTAGTCGGAGGCACCTTACTACACACACATGGGCCATGACGTGGCGATCGATCGCTGGGGCCATGACCCACCAAACCTTCCATTCCTACGAGGTTGCCAAATTCTTACGAAAGTTGTCTGAGAGGATAGAACATTCTAAACAAAATCGTCCTTATAGCGAGTCGTATCGAAATAAAATGCGGCTTAGGGTTTTTGCGACGTATGGAATCAGTGTGGCGCAGTGGTTGGAGGCACTTTGCAATACACACGTCGAATCGATCCCCGCGCACATGGCCCACCATCCCTTCCATCCCTTCGGGATCGGCAAATTGGTACTAGACTTGTCTCAGAGGATGACAACACTGGATTGATACATTGATACTATAACTAACTAATTGACATCCTTACACCGCTCATCCCTCCCTCACCCTCTCCTCGGTCGATGAGAAAGTTTTCTTGGGCGGCCTAGTTCGTTGCAGCGGCTGTTGTAACCCGTTCGGTGTTTTTTATGTTTTTTTTTGCGTTTTCGGGGGTTCTTCCGATTTTTTGAGGCTTGAGGCTTAGTGTTAGGCATAGCCCGGGTTTCGACGATTCCGAGAATTTTCGAGATTTCGGAGTTTTTGCGTTTTTTGACGTTTCGGGGACTTTAGGGCGAGTAAATCAAATTGCGCGACTTTGTCTCCACGTGCGACTTCTTCTCCCTCCCACCCTGCTGCCTAGGGCTCAGGACAGAGCGTCGTGCAATGTCTCGACGCGTTTTCCCGTTGTTTCTGCAATAAACCCGTCCGCACTGCGGCAACGGCGCGCTAGTGCTGGCAGCCGGCTGGATCGGCTGGAAATAACGTCGGCGCGCTGAAAATCGCGTTTTTCGCGGCCACCTCGCACAGTAACACCTGGATGCGGTGGTTTTTCGGGCTTAAAACGCGTTCATGGGCGATCTCCTGGCGCAAGACCTTTCTTACCCTCCCCCCTAGATTCCCAAAACCCCACCGCTGTTCATTGTAAAGGCCGGATATCCATTCAGCCACGTCCAGCGAAGCTCAATGATGTCGAATGCATGGTGCATCCACTAGGAATTGATCAAAGCGGAGATAGCTCATTGAGCATGATCTCTGCTTAACTGCTGGTCTTGAAAAAATGATGATACCCCCCGCGTGACGAAGATTTTATGGGTATTTTCCAAGATTACATATGGTCTTCTCGTCTCCGTGCTAGTTTATTATCCACACCATTTCTACAGTAAGCATTTTTTGGTGATATTTTGTCCATTGTGAAATCCATTTTCGAGTGGCTATGGTAAGGATTCGATTAAAATTGCTGTATCATTGTTCTAAAATTTCTATTACAGTCACCCAGTGTTCGTATGTGGGATACGACGTTTACTCATTTCTCGACGATCATGGATAGGATTACGTTCGTTTCGAAGTTTGCAAATACTTTCTCGTAGTGGACAAAGGTTGAGACAATGGGCTCATGGCGCTTTGAGAGAGTTCTATGATATGAGACATGGTTTGGATTTGGTCCACACAGTAAAATCGCTGTTGGAACCCTGCTTGCTGAATTAGTTATGTCTCATCCAAGGATTTTAACATGCGCGGTAGGATAATTTGAATTGTTAGCTTCCAGAATGCACTCAACCAACAAATCAAACGGTGGTTACGAAGGCATATTCGCTCGGCCTTCTTATGCAAGTTTGCCGTGCGCAACGTTCTGCATTGCTCTGGCACTTTCCCTTTCTGAAGCTAAGGGCTCATTAGGATTGCGAGAGGACACATGTTATTTGGTGGCCTCCAACTTTCAGGAAATCGGCTGTGATGTTATTGATTTCTGGTACTGTGCCTTTTCTCATGATTTCTATCAAAACTCGAACTTCAGAGGGTAGAGTTCTTTGCGGTTTTTCGGCAGCAGCGATTTCGAGATTTGAAATGGAGATTGTAGCGCGGAAAACATTTGCGTAGAAATTCTCCATTACCAGTTCTTAATAATTACGGGTTATAGTAATAGTCCCTACCTTCATTCATCAGGGTGATAGCGAAACATTGTAGTGGCAAAGATCTCGGCTGCGATTCATTAGATTAGAGCTTTTTGAGCTGCTTCTAACAACTCTTTTTGCCTGTAGTGATCTAAGACCTTCTGTGAAGAGCTTTTACATCTGACATTTATTATCAGCGGTGCTAGGTGGCGTATTGTAGCAGGACCACGGTGCAGTCTTGTGATTTCGAGCAACTGCTTAGTTATAATAAAGGCAAGGTCTGAATTTCTTGTTCGAGGAGCTAAGATGAGTTCGGAACAGGTTTAATCCTACCACAAGAAGCTTGTAGTCCTTGGTTGGGCTTAAGAAAAGATTTTATTAAGATTATCTCTTTTTTCACGACTTGTTTCGTCTTTCTTGGAAGACGACAAAGATTTTTTTCCCGATTATGGCTGGATCTAATCTTGCACGCAGATGTTGATGTTCAAATCCAGTATGGAATCTAGGTACTACTGAAGTGTCAAAGAGGCATCATTTTCTTTTTGTGAGAATGTAGTAGATTTCCTCACGAGCCGTGTTATTTGCAAACACTCATAATAGCCTTCTTCGGTTTTCTCTCTTCTCAAAAAATGAAATTTCATGAAACAGACGTGTTGCAGACAGGAACGCCATAAGCCGGCTTTCATTCTCATTTCGTTGTCTTATTCTCAATTTTCCTATTTTGCATTGATTATCGATGGGCGTTTCTAATTTTGCATTGAAGTCTTCCACAAAGAATTTCTAGAAAAAGAGCTCCGTGTGGACTATTTCCTTCATCTGATTATAGAACACGTCCAATTTACACTAGTCTGATTTATATATTGGTTATCAGGCTGTGACAGTGACATTCTTTTGACGCGGAAGTTGGAGAAGAAGAATGACCAGACGTGGTGTCGAGATTTCGCATGAAGTGACAACATGAAACATAGACAGGTCAATCACATGAAATTTAATGCGATCAGCGGCCCCAAGA
This sequence comes from Angiostrongylus cantonensis, assembly GCA_009735665.1. Classification (NCBI taxonomy): domain Eukaryota; kingdom Metazoa; phylum Nematoda; class Chromadorea; order Rhabditida; family Metastrongylidae; genus Angiostrongylus; species Angiostrongylus cantonensis. The sequence continues at coordinate 42,186 of MQTX01000281.1, read as the reverse complement.
GGAGTTTCGATGCCGGCGACTCAGGAGTCTGTTTTGGTGTTGTTAGTCCATTGAATAACCAGTACCCATGGCATTTTGTTGGAGAGTGGTTTGGTTCGTTCTCCATGAAGTGATGTTCAACCCGAGATTTGATCGCCTTTCAAAGGTTTGTTCCACTACCCGTCATCGTAGACAGGAGCTTCCAGTGTACGGCACACTGAAGCCAGTGCTTTACTGGATCAGCCACTGTGGCCAGCGTGGCTCCCTAGACTCCCGAAGTCAGCCTAGCCGAAGCCTTTCTCGTGTCGTTACCACTTCATGCAGTCGCTGCTCTTATGTTGTTCAATTTCATGTTATTATTAAAAAAGATAAACCTAATTGGGGCACTGTTTTTCTGCAGAAAATTACTGTTTTAGAGATCGCATATTGTGAGTGAAGTGTAATTGGGCATGAATGTATTTTAGCTCATTGTTCAAAGGTTTTTTCTTCTTGTCTGTCACATGGAAATACTAGTATGTTCCACTGTTCGCAAGCACTTCATCTTTTTGCTCTGTCGGGATTACCTTTTGTTTCAAATATGTCGCTTTTAGGATAACCGACGATGTTTGCCGATTTAAGCTATACCGAAGGAGCAGAAAACTTCAAAGAGCTGCATCCGAACGCTGTTCTTCGTGATGAGCAAACGATAGGTTTTATTACGCATTTATTAATACACCGTAGCTGGCGTTTCGGCGGTACCGCTTCTTTCATAGGCTGGACGACCCAAATCCACAAATAATTTATTCAGACAAACACTTTAATAACCTTGGCAGACAAAATTTAACATTTGAATTCTCATTCGCATAACAAACAGCTTCTTTTAAACACTAGCCGTTTTGCAAAACTCTAGACCGCAGGTCTCTAAGGTGGGAAACGAACGCACTATTGTCCTTTCCGGGGAGTAACGCGTTCACCACCACATCCGCGACATAGACACTTGCGGTCTAGAGTTTTGCAAATGTCTCAGCAACGTTGTCGTTATATTTCGCTTAGTAACCTGCCGTGAAAATTGCATTTGGCAGAAAATAAAAATTAGAACTAGCCGTTTTGTTGTGCTTAAAAGTGTTTATAAGTGAGTCTTCTTACATTTAACAGTCTTAAAGAGTTCTAAAGAATATTTTTTAATGAAAGCTGTTTTGTCTGCTGAGGTTATTAAAGTATTTAACAGAATAGATGGCGTGTCAGTCTGAACATTCTAGGGTCTGAAGAAAACGAAACCGCCGGAACGCCAGCTGTTACGTATTATTAATAAATGCTGTAATACCAACCACGTGTTTGCTCATCAAGGGAAACAGTGAATTATGGACCTAAGCCGAGGTATAAAAAATCAGCTTTCAAAATTGCATTTAAACCTTTGAGAAGATCAAAGAGATAACAAAAGGATGTGAAGCTACATGTGGCGTGATGGATGGTACTAATGTAATGAGATAGACGTGTTATTATGAATTTAACCGATTATTCGTGATTTAATTCGTACTGCTTGTTTATTATAGAATTTAAATGCCGATTGCCAAAGTGCCAAATTGACCTTTCCAGGCTCTGAAGAGGGCAAAACCGCCGAAACGTCAACTATTGTATTCCAATAAATTCTATAATAACAACCTCGTGTCTGCCTATTGAAATAAAACAACGTTCTTGCAACGTTCACTGTTACGACACTGGTAAGTAGAAGATGCTGTCAACGGACGGTCAAGCTCAAGACTGGAACTGAATGGCCTAGTTTTGGGTTGGTGACTGTTAGAAGGCATAGGAGTAGCACCAGAATCCCAATAGACCGACTCTACTTGCTCGGGTCTTGAAGGTGTTCTTTAGCGCTTCAAATATTTGGCGATCCCTGGAAATACTGAATGTTACTACACCCATCTGTTTTCACTACATTCCGAATATAGTTTAGCTATAGAAAGCGACGATCGTAGCTGCCAGAACGGCACTCAAAAGCCGTATTGAAAAGCTCTTTCACGGGACAACAAATCACACATTTTTAACATGATCGATATCTGCTTTGAAAACTGACAGATAAACTCGCCAACTGTCTGTGACCTTTGTAGTGGTGGATTGTATTTGGTATCGATTTATTGTGCACATAATTGTGACGTACTTCACGTTGATTTAAAAAAAACACTTGGTACCTAACATCGTCTCCTTTTGAACGGTAAAAAAATATTTATTGCCATCGAAGACGCAGACAATTGAAGTGGATGAGTTCTGAACTAATATTACTACCAGATGGAGAAAATAAGCGTCGGTAAAGTTCTTTCGGATTGACTTCGCCGGTATTCACCCTTCAAGATGGTGACTGGCACGTTGTCGTTCACCTTTACCAACTTGTTCGGTTCTCTTCACGGGATCGTTTTGTGGATACTAGTGACTTTGAATGAGGCCAACTGCTCTAAATTTCAGTTCGAGCTTCTTAATGAGTGGGCTACACGTTTACGAGTCGTAAAGGTCTCACATAACGCTGCTTTCTGTCCCATCATTAACCCACATCAACATCTAAGCACCAAGAAAAAAAAACACATTTCAGCACGACTTTGCTGACCGAGGCGCTCCTGCATAAGAACTACAGCCGAATAGACGGTATTGCAATCACACTGTTAGGTGGTCACTTGCATCATTAACCCAATGAACCAGTCACGAAGAAAAACGGCACGATATCATCTCTCCTTTGCCGATTCCATCGTCATCTCTGCGACAAGTACTACTAATGCAGCTGCAGCGATCCAAGCGCGCAGAAGGAAAGAGAAATATAAAACTGTAAATGAACAAAAAAAAAAATGAGGCCAACTGCTCTAAATTTCAGTTCGAGCTTCTTAATGAGTGGGCTACACGTTTACGAGTCGTAAAGGTCTCACATAACGCTGCTTTCTGTCCCATCATTAACCCACATCAACATCTAAGCACCAAGAAAAAAAAACACATTTCAGCACGACTTTGCTGACCGAGGCGCTCCTGCATAAGAACTACAGCCGAATAGACGGTATTGCAATCACACTGTTAGGTGGTCACTTGCATCATTAACCCAATGAACCAGTCACGAAGAAAAACGGCACGATATCATCTCTCCTTTGCCGATTCCATCGTCATCTCTGCGACAAGTACTACTAATGCAGCTGCAGCGATCCAAGCGCGCAGAAGGAAAGAGGAATATAAAACTGTAAATGAACAAAAAAAAGCAAGGTTAGCAGTATTGACAATGGTGACGAGAAAGTGCAATTGGAAATATCTAGCTTTTTAACCATGAGCACATCAATGCAGAGAAAAAATAAGGCAGCGGTTGAGGGTTTTTCGAGAAATTCTTCGTATGCTTGTTGAGCAAATGCGAGGTGTTATTTTTATTCTTTATTTATGAAAAAGCTGAAATTTCAGCAAATTTCGCTTTCCTCAGAGCCCGGAAAGGTCAAGTTGACAGCAATCTACTCGGCCAAACGCCTCCATAACCAAACAAAGAAAACGCTAAACCAAGATTTCAATCACATTGAACACAGCTTTGCACACTCACCGCTTTCTATGATTCTTCCACTGAGTATGACGAGCAGAGACTAACCGCACAGAATTCACTTGCAAGCGTAATGTTTCCTTTCCATCAGAATAACAAGCTTATATACCTCCCAATATCACTCGTGATACGGCCACATCACTCCCTCTGTGTCTGCATAAATGAACACCTAGTCGGCAATCGTAGACCAAATACCCCGCTAGGCACGCATAGGACTTAGAGACATAACGGGGAGGGCTTTGAGGTACGTGTCACGATCCTCGCACAGGAGTCGAGAACACAAACGCGCAAAACTCTCCAGGCGTTCTGGCTTAATTCAAGAAATCCGAAAATGAACAGCAGGGAAGAATGCCTCGTTATCACGCGTGACATTGAACAGCATATAAACCTGTTACTCTGATGCGAGGGGCACGTTACACTTCCATGTGAAATCTGTGCGGTTGCTCTGTGGTATTCTGGCTATTCTTGCCGAATTCTCTACACCGGCCCTTCTTAAGCAGCTTGTTATAGTCGCACTTAGTTCCTTTGGGATGAAGGGCAGGATAAACGGGACCTTGTTATCAATAGAGCTATCGTTTGGGGGCTTGGGGTTTTCTCTACACCAATCTACAGTTTCGCAGCCTTTGAAATGGCTATTTCCCGTGCCAGTTTTCGGGTCTCTTCGTTCAGATTTCTTCCTGCGTACTCGATGGTAGTTGTTCGGAGCATGTTTCTTACAAGGGTCCTTTTTGTGTGATTGCAGCGAAAGGAGAGGTAATGAACCAAAATACTTTTACTACTTAGCTTTCGGTAACACTTCGTGATGTAGCCGTTTTCAGACAGGTTAATTTGCACGTTAAGAAAGGAAAGTCAGTTTCTTCAGCCTCTCTCGGGTGAACTTGATATGCTCTGATTATTCGTGTAGTACGGACGAGTCAGTCGTCCGGCAGCCTAAGCCTATGCCTAAGCTTAACCCCTAAAATGTTCAAAAGTCGCTGAATTTACCAAAATACGCAACCTAAGCCTAAGCCGTTATAAAATTTTACCCTAAGGCTTTAAATTCACTAAAGCGTCAAAACTTGGCACCTAGGCCAAACCCTACGCTTAAGTCGTAAAATTTGCCGAAATCTAGGAGAAGTCGCCGAATTGTTGGAACAAGCAGCCTAAGTTTAAGCCTAAGCTTAAGCCGCTCGCAAGCGCTTAAATTGCTGGAATCCTTATTGTAAGTGGTCAAATGACAAAAAACCAGCGCTTAAGCTTAAACCTTAGACGAAATAAAGAAAATTCCCGAGATCTTGAAAAGTCGCCCGAAACCACGGAAAGTCAACGCCTAAGTCTAAGCCTAATAATCAAAAGTTAGCCGGAAATTTGAAAAGTTAGCGGAAACTTAGAAAAACCAGTTGGAAACTCGAAAAGTTAACACCTAAGCTTAAGCCTAACCCTAAGAAGCTGTGAAAGTCACCCAAAAGTTCTCGGAGCCGCCCACAAGCCGCCAAAACTTGGAAAACTTGCACCTAGGCCTAAATCTGGGCCTAAGCATCAAAAGACGCCCACAAGCCTTGAAGACGTAAAAAATGCAAAAAATCGCAAAAAAGGCCCATGTCTCGTCGAAAAGTCGCCAAAATCTCGAAAACTCAGCCGAAGCTTCAAAAAATCTCCCGATCGTTAAAGCGTAGGGTTTAACCCTAAACTTAAACCTCTAAGCTTAAGCCTAAACCTGGAAAACGCAAAAAACGCAAAAAAAACCAAAAGACGAAAAAAAACCCGTTAAAAATATGCCAGAACAAGCGAAAAGTCTCCAGACGGGGTACGGTAGCAGGGTTACGGTAGCTGCGGTAACGAACCCGGTCGCCATGAAAAAATGATTTTTTGCCGTGTCTCGGCTAAAAATAGGTTTCTAGGGTTGCGAATTGCATATATCGAACGTACTCACGCCACCTAAGTGATTAATTCAGTGGGCCGTAAGAAGAAAAGAACCTCACAAATGCAGTTGAAACAGATGCACTCCGTCCAACACACACACATGATAGATAGTTCTAATCCTACTGACTATTCCTGGTCTTCACCCATGTACCAGTTGCAAATCGCTAGCAGAATTGTTCTATACCATCTCTTTGCGATCTATACAGATCTGTGAAGACGTGGAAATACTCAAGTACAGTTATCATAGGATTCCAGGGAGAAATAACCGGACGATAGTTCAAAGTCATTTATGAATGTGACGACATCCTCAAGTGGCAACCGTGTGTACAGCCGAATTCCGAAGAAATTGGTAGAAGATGGACATGAGGCAAAAAATGGAGTGAAAGAAGTTGTCTGCGAGACCTGCACCATATATCAGAGCAATTGATATAAATGAATTAAAGTGGCAAAATCTACGAAAAGGCAACATGTTCGTGAACAGCACCGGTCAACCATTCTCAGTTTTGGGGTTAGAGAAAGCGCAGTAGTTAACGATACCGCTCCACGACGCTCTGCTCTGATCCACATGGGACCGCCTTAGTCTAGCTATGCCCAAGAATGCAGGAATAATGAACTCCCCGGGCCCATACGATTTAAGATATTTCCGCATATTCAGCAGATTCGTTGGCCATTAACTGTCGATATCGTTCGATACACTTTGGACTCCTCACCGCACTTAAGCGCTCCGATGTATTGCTAGCATCATCCTTCCAATAACGTAAGTGATAACGATGACAAATATTAAACTCTGATTATACACTGTTCATGTTCCTGACAAAAGAGAAATAATTGTGAACATAAGGATTTCGGCTCGAAAGTGGAATTTGTTCTACAATTTTATTAATTTTTACATGTTTATTCCGTTGAACGCGAATAGTGCACGAGAAATGAAATCGTTCCTCAAGAACAATGTGTTTCTCGGCTTCAATTGGACACTACTCTTTCCTCACGAGCTGTTAAATTCGGGATGCACTTGTTCTGCCTGAAAAGCGCTTCATGTTAGAACTCTTTCATCACCGAAGTGACCCGCACATCAACATAAAAGATGAAATTGCGTATACAACGAATAAAAATAGGACAAATCTTTCTCCGGTGATTGATCCCTGAGGGATGTGTCATGCATTCGTCTTGTGAATTAGCCATATTTTGAGCTGTGCATTCAAAAGTGCACCATTGGAACGGGAACTAATACGGTAATCCACTACTCATGCCTTAATGTCGGTGTAATCCGCTCCTCTTGAATCTGATGCCTATGATGATGATGGAATATTACAGCTAACAACCACTCGCAACTTCTCCCAGTCTTTTCGTTTTCTCTTGTTACTTCACGTGCATGACAGCATCACCTCCATAAAGACTTATGTGTGCAAAATCAGCCCTAAAGGTGAATCCATTGATTGTCAACCAAAAAGCTTAATATAGGCGTGCCACCCACAGGGCGCTTGAATGATCGCCTGAACTGAAACGATCTTTAAAATTAAACTGGCACTCACAACGTTTAGATGGAATGCGCAGCACAGATGTTCGAAATCTTTCTCATCTTCGAGGTATAAGAGGATATACAACGAGGTGAAGCGCAGATGAGCCGGAAGACGGCATAATGTGAACAATAGAGGACAGATGAACTAGGAGGACAGTGGAATGGATTTCAATAGAATGCAAGTGTCCTGTTGGGAAATCAACGAAACCATGGGTGGGCATGTTAGTGGCTAACGTGAACCATCTAGACACGTAAAAGGCAACGGTTTCAGGATTATAGAATGGGCATCGCGAACGTCACCACTTTCGAACAGACCACCACCATGCTTGACTACATAGAGAAACGAATAGAATTTTGCTTTAGCCCAAACAATCAGCGAAGAACGGTCATCGAATTATCCAAGTATCAAGTAAATAAGCTTTTTTTTCCTTTGACCATGAACTTAAAATGTTGAAATTTGGTGCACTACAGCGCTTCAAGAACGACTGATTAAAAATGAGCATAATTGACGGATACGATATAAAGGATAAAGGATAAAGCTCTGGGCGTTAATCAATCCCTGAAGGATGCGCCACGCACTCGACTTCATTAAGCATTGTTTGGAGGTGAATGGATGCATATCTGGCCTTTACAATGACTCGTGGTGGCCTACCGTATCGAGCGAGTCAGTGCTTGATCCTCCTAGACAAGTATGGTACCAATTTATCGAACCCGTAGGGGATGGAAGGCTTGGTGGACCATGGGGGCGCGAATCGATTCCACGTGTGTGTTGTAGGACACCATCGACCACTGCACAACACGCGAATTGGCGGATGCGGTAACACTACGTAATTCTGAATTGGAAAGTCTATTTATGTCTTCGGCTGCTTTCCTTATCCACCGTATGCCGTTCATTGGTACTTTCGTTGGTCCACGAGCTGCTGCCTCATGGTGCCACATTCCACCTGCGTTCACTAACTAGCACAGTGATTTCGAACGTGACAGAGTCCACATAATTGCGAAAACGTCGTCTTGAATACGATAAGTCAGATGACGAGTCTATTGACTTACTCTTTGAGATTTCTGAACGTTAAGAATTTTTGATGACCGCTTAATCTCTACTATTTTTAACATATTCCTTAGTCACGAAACTTTCCTATTGAACTAGATAAATCACAGGAATCATGGCCATGGCTAAGCTTCGCAAATGTCGATACCCAAATTTGTATAAAGAATTCTTGCCTCATGGCCAGATTTTGGATGGCTATAGCCTTCTCCTAAACATATGCGATGTCCCTGGAGAAAATGTATGCAAGTGCTTTAGAGTAAAACGCAATAAATCGCCGCGACCATCTACCTAATTACGAAGATGATCAACTAATAACCAGTAGGCTCAAGAGGAGTATAAGCAACAATTGCATAAATAGCAATATCTTTTGGCAGTCAAACTGATAGCAAACGGAACGATTCACACTTTCGTCATTTTTTGACGACAGCAAAAACTCACCGGCTGGTTTTGATTCAGTGGTCAGACTGCTGCCAGGTCTAGGTGATTTAGTACCCCGACCCTTTTTTTGTAATATTCCAAGTAGTTGATCGGAGTTTATTACAGTTTTATCGATGAGACTCGCTATATTCTTATAGTATTCACATGAAAGCGGGCGCTAAAATTTCTTGATAAAATCACGTACAATGATTCCGACCTTTTTCTTTCATTAAATTCCTTACACTGCTGAGATCCTGACTCCTTACCATGTGAGACGAGTGTATTGTCTAAATAAATTAAACCTTACTCATTAAGTAAAGGATTGATTAACGTTATCAGTTTAAGCAACACTTGAATGTCACAGGATAAATGCTATCAGCTATGGATACCGATTGATTTCAGTCGGTAATCAATATCTATTTTGGGGGAATATAGGTTTTGATACCCACGTATAGCCTGCTGGGTTCTGAACGTGTGGGCTGGGTATACTCACGGGTAGCTTGCCAGGCTCTCCCAGAGTGGACATGGAGCTTATTTGTTGGAGGCGACTCCTAACCGCCTCCCATATATTTCCCCGTCACTTTATTGCAGGCTTTTGGTCGAATTGACTTGTAGAATACAATCCGCATAAACTAGAACGCACCCACACACGAGTGCATGAATACGCTTCGTAAGTACAGGAAGTATGTGCCAAGCCTTGGTAGCATGAACAGGAAGTCCATCCCCTGGATCCACCTGCGTCTCAGGAAAGCAAAGGTCGCTTTTGGTCAGCGATTTACTCCCTATCCGCCACCTATCCGGGACGAGCCACGTAGCATCGCGACTAACCGGCTATCGGGATCACTCATATGAGAGAGATTCGTGGTCTTGGCGAGCTATATAAAAATATCACAATCAGAATATTATTATTCCATAATAACATTGAATAAAGTTCTAAGTGGAAAGTGTTGACACTGTGATATCCTCTCTTTAAAATTATCTAGCAGCAGCTCGAATCACTCGACATTCTACGGGAGGGGAAGTGGTGCGGGTCCCTATGCTTTATTTCATTCAATTTCTTAAGCACTAATGCTCCTTGTTCTGCAAGAATCTTTTTATAAGTTACGAAAAATTTTTTTCCTATGGCTAAATGTTGCACAGAGGTTGATGGCTAGTATTTTTATACTCGCTGTCACTTAGTTTGCCCTTTGGCGCAGCAATGCAAGAAAAGGTGGCAAGAAAGCTAAAACCTGACCCGAATTGTAGGGAGGTTTTTCTCAGAGTCATCTCAGATGGCGCGGCTCAACAGTGATTACAGTACAACTAAAAGATTGTTAGCATCGACACTGCGGATAAATTCTGAAGAAAAGGAGCTTCTTGGGAATCCTACAACAGGCATACGGACGGCTTCCAACACTCCACAAACTCGCAGCTGTTCCATGGCGCATTTCGGTTCGAAATAAAACCTAAGTCAGTTCATATTAACACACATATGTACTCAAAAGCTTTTCGATCGTAGCGGTGGAAATAGCGAGTTCATAGAAACCACGATCGTACTACTGGTCAGATAGCGCCAAGAGGACAACCCTCAAAACTTTCGAACTAGCGACAGTAAGCGATAAAATAAGGTTTGCGAACGCATTAACAGCACTCACTTCGGTAGCCACAATAAAAGATGAAGGATAATGTTTTCAGCGTTGATCAACGCCTGGGGGATTCTCTAAGCACTCGTCTTCATTAAGCATCGCTAGAGGTGGTCTAATGCATACCTGGCCTACACCTTGTTTTGCAGTAGTTTACCGATGCATCGAGTCAATACTGGTATCCGCCCAAACGAGTATGGCAGCCATTCTTCCGGCCCCCGTGCAGATGGAGGTCTCGGTAAATCCAAGGTGCAGGATCGAACCAAGGAACACCTGTGTATTAAAGGTCACTTCTAACGCACGACATATTTCGTCGTCTCATTCCGCACTCACCGCCAGGTCGCGCGAGCCGAGTGGCGTCTTCCGTTGCGTACACGGCGCACGACGTTACCTGTCCTGCTCTTCTCGGGACCAGTTCGTCTTCGAATATTGGTAGTCTTTTTGCTACAATTAAATGTTCTTATTGTTGTGAAACATCATCTGAAATGTATCTGGGTGTCTATTGTATTGGAGAAAGCCTTCGTTTAGTTTTAGGCGATCGTAGACCGGGCGATTCTTCGGTGATCTCGCGTGAAGACCATTGAAGTCAATTATCCCAACGAATGTTTCCTTCTTGAGTAGACACAAGATTGTTAACAACAAGATTTCTTCTATTCTGGGAGACGGTTTGTTGGTCTCGTTATATCCAGAGTCTCGAAAGTTCAAATTCATGTCTTGTATACTCAGCGCCGCGCTCCTTAGCGAAAAAAACAAAAACTAGACAGCAAATCCAGTCACCTCAGAACCACACATCTTCCATAGTCGCATGTCGATGGTATTTGAAACCTCATTCTCGTTGCCGTGATAACTTTGTTTACCACCATCCGATTGATTGGTCACTCTGATCGCTCACTTCTTTTCTTGTTCTTTCGTCATCGGTCAGCGTTTATGTGGCTAATGAATCGTCCTTCATATTTGACTAATATCAATATTTGTTTAAGGTGATCTGCTGTAGGGTTATCCATGAGTCCCTTTTGTTTCAGATTGGTGGACGCGTTCGCCGTCGATGGCTGTTTTAGTATTGGCCATTGAAGTATCAATGAAGTTAGATCCGCTTGCACTTTCACATGTTCTCGCCGGTCTGGCCGCTATCGTTACTATGACATAATATTTGTTAAGTGGAAATGATGACGAAGCAGGGTTCGATAAGATCAGCTGATTATTTTATTTTTTGCTTATTAAATAAAAAACTATGTTCTATGGTTAATTTTCGATTTTAAGTATATGGTGAAAATGCTCGCAAACTTCGCAACCATGATTGTGAGAGGTACACGTGGAAAATAGAATCGAGGAGGAAGAAGGAAGCGAAGGAAAAAAAAGAATGAGACGAGGTCTTTAACAATGTCACGCTTTTTGTATATGGCATCACATGTTTTATCGTTCTGTACATGTTTAACTGTAGTGACGAAATTTATCAATTTTATGTGCTACTTGTTCAGCAGAAGCTGGAAGCGGATTTCGAGACGGAAATGATCGTACCCTGTGGGCAAGCTGTGGATTTGTTGATGCTATTCTTACGTCAACTACGGCTCCACTGAAAGCTTCAGTTATTGAAGTCAGCGATATATGTTGCCCCTGCTGATTTGACTCCCAGGGCGATAAGAGGCTCTGAAAGTTCCACTATTTCACTGACAGCTCATTTGCGTTCCAATTTTCCCCCACTATTTAGGATACGTCTTTCGTTTGACGGAGCGATTGTTTAAAAGACCGTGACTCCAACATCAATGGGGGAAGGAATTAAACATTCGATGGGGAAGGAATAGAAGATTCGATGGGGAAGGGAATAGAAAATTCGATGGAGAAGGGAATGGAAAATTCGATGGGGAAGGGAATAGAAAATTCGATGGGGAAGGGAATGGAAAATTCGATGGGGAAGGGAATAGAAAATTCGATGGGGAAGGGAATGGAAAATTCGATGGGGAAGGGAATGGAAAATTCGATGGGGAAGGAGTAGAAAATTCTTTATAAAATGCATTCATGAATTAATCAGTTATCGGCGGTATTTGTGATTTTTGAAGATGGCTCATACATTAGCGAAGAAGAATTAAATCTACGAATGAGAGGCGAATAATGAACGATTTGTCAAATATCCAATGGTGAAGGCTACAAACAAGGTTATCAGAGAGCCAACTGAACTGGATGCTCGTAATCCCCGCGCCCTTTGTTGACATTTGCTTTGATTGAAAACTTGATCTCGGGTATGGCATGTTTCGCTCTACATCCTAACACCCATGATAACAAAATAGTTAGAACTGTGTTCTGTAGATGCCTAACTTTAAACTGTAGATACCATTCGAAGATGTCTATCGGTGCCGGCTTTCTCCTTTGCGTTTTTTACCTCAACGATTCTTTTCGTTTTTTTTTTCACGTTTTACTGAAGTGCGCGTGCTGCAGTTGTCATATTTGCCCTGTCATGAACCTGCGATCGATCGGCGACCCAGGGTCACCAGGCCTTCCGTCACTACGAGTTCGGCAAATTCGTACGGGACCTGTTTGGAAGGATTGTGGCACTAACTCGACACATAGGCACACCTCCACAAGTCACTGCAAAGCCCAGATATGTATTCAATCGCCTATAGCGTTGCTACGAATGTAATCTAACGCCTGGCGCACCCCTGAGAGATTGATCAACGGCGAGGGCTTTCTCCTCGTATAAATATAGTAGGGACAGCAGGTCATCTCCTCGAATGAGGCGTACTCACTCGGTGATACCCTTTTATACACGATGCTGATGATGGATATAACAATAATGTCTGACGATCAGAACTTGTTTTTCTTCTGGACAATGCATTGTGCAGAAGTTGGTGTTATTATCAGCTAGTACAAAGGGTACAAAACATAACAATATTTCGAAACTGACATTCCTGTAACCTCGGTGTGACTAATCAATATGCATTCTTTCTTGATGAGCTTACACGAGGTTGATAAACATATTTATTTCCAACTAACGTTTCGACGTGTTCGTTTTAATCAGAGCAGACAATCCGAGTCGATGGTCCATCGATTGGCGAGGGCTTTCTCCTCGTATAAATATAGTAGGGACAGCAGGTCATCTCCTCGAATGAGGCGTACTCACTCGGTGATGCCCTTTTATACACGATGCTGATGGTGGATATAACAATAATGTCTGACGATCAGAACTTGTTTTTCTTCTGGACAATGCATTGTGCAGAAGTTGGTGTTATTATCAGCTAGTACAAAGGGTACAAAACATAACAATATTTCGAAACTGACATTCCTGTAACCTCGGTGTGACTAATCAATATGCATTCTTTTTTGATGAGCTTACACGAGGTTGATAAACATATTTATTTCCGACTAACGTTTCGACGTGTTCGTTTTAATCAGAGCAGACAATCCGAGTCGATGGTCCATCGATTGTTTTCGGAATATAGCAACAGGCTTCGGAATTTGTTCTAACGGACTGGTTTGGGAGAACATTTTAAAATTCTTCCAAAGGTTTTAGGTGTGAAATTCCTAAGTAGAGTAGCTCATTTCCTGTCAACTCATAAATCGATAGACGTCATACCACAACAGTCGCTTTTGCATTAATAATCGAAGATAAAAGGATAAAGGATAAAGCTCTCGGCGTTGATCAATCCCTGAGGGATGCGCCATGCATTCGACTTCATTAATTATCGTTGGAGGTGATTGAATGCATAATGACTCGCGGTGGCCGGCCGATGTATCGAGCCAGTGCTGCTATCCTCCCAGACAAGTCTGGTACCAATTTGCCGACCCTGAAGGGATGGAAGGCTTGGTGGGCCATGGGCGCATTCCACGTGCGCGTCGCAGTGGCGCCTCCAAGCACTGCGCCACACGCGCCCCGTATAATCGAAGATAGATTTATTAAATCGCGTAGGTGTCACCATTGTGACATCAGTTGATTGCCTTTTGCTTCTCGAGTAATATCAAAATAAAGAGTGGTTACTATTTTCTATTCTGATGGTATGACTTGTATTTGATGTTTGGGTTTGACAGCAATCCGAGGTTATACTATAGGCGCCAAATTTTTTCATTAAAGCATAAAGTAGAAGTTTAATGCTTCCGAAAGCACTATTCGTAGGTTTTTTTCACTAGTCTCTATAAGATGACGGTTTGAAATTATTACCGTTCATGAGCTTTCTTTAAACGAATGCATGACGACGAAATTTCGTGAGACCATAAAACCTGAAATAATTCTCCCGTGAAGTTTTGCATCACAAAATTTTCTTAAATTGGCACATATATAAGAAGATAGGCACTTATAAAATGAATGCATAAAATTCATTATTTCAAAAGGAATAAATCCCTTTCAGCAGCGAGTTCCTAGGAAGGCGAGTGCCCTACTTTTGTTACTTGTGAAAACCTGGCGAGCGTAGTTTTTCCTTTTATAAATTTTCACATCTCCAGATGGCGCTCAAATAACTCAAATGCCTGCCAGAAGTAAATGTGGATTTTCTTGCTTAAGACTTTATGTGCACAATATTTAAATAAAAGTTTTTTGGTTAGCACGCCCGCATGAAAATTCTACGAGCCGTTGTCTCTATTGCAAATAAGCAATGCTACGTAAAAAATTTAATGGGTATTCAATGAGGAGTGAAAATACCGGTCCTGGAATGTTTCTTAGCTCAGAAGAATTCGAGCAGTGACCGTCATGGTTTATGCCTCAACGTGATGACCATTTGAGTACCAAGGAGTTTCTGAGGTGATTACGGTGTCTCATTTAAAAAAAAAAAAACGGAAACGCTGTTGCGAAACAGATCGTCGCCCAGCAGTTCAACTAATACGACAAGGAAGTGCAACAACAAGGAACTGCATATTCGGCTTTATTCAGCGCTCATAAGAAACTAATGACCAGGACGATAATTCTACAGCGCCGACTCGGTTTTCGATTCATCATAAACGAGAAGGACAAACCTGATTTTATTATATTTCTGCTGGGAGAATTCTCGCTGAAGTATTGGAAATAAGTAGAACCTTCGGCTGGATCCACTACCTCGATCAGTACCTTTATGTGCACAACTAGTCAATGAAATATTTTCCAGGACAATATTCTATTGCCTTGATGTGCAGCTGACAGTGAACAGCTTTTCAAAAACCGATATCTAAGTCACTTGTGCCATACAACAATTTTCTGATGTGATGAACATGTTCCACGGATCTCCCTCATGTGAGGGATCTCGAGCCGGTTAGTCGCGAGGCTACATGGCGCGTCCAAGGGTGGCGGATAGGGAGTAAATCGCGTACCAAAAGCGACCTTGCCTTCCCTGAGACGCAGGTGGATCCAAGGGATGGACTCCCTGTTTCAGCTGCGCCGATTTGGCGCCTACTTTCTGTATTTGCCAAGCTTATTCATACATGCGTGTGTGAGTGCGTTCTCGCTTTATGCGGATTGTATTCTACGAGACAATTCGGCCAAAAGCCTGCAATCAAGTGACAGGGAAGTATATGGGAGGCGGTTAGGAGTCGTCCCCAACAAATAAGCTCCATGACCATTCTCGGAGAGCTGGGCAAGCTACCCGTAAGTATAACCATCTCCCACGTTCAAAGCCCAGCAAGCCATACGTGGGTATCAAAAATGCTGAATACAGTAAAAAAACGGGCCTCATTCCCCTGACCCCGAAAAAGCCCCCAATTTCGCAGCGTTGGGTAGGACGAGTACGGAGAGGCTGCTAAAATCTCAGGGCCAATGGAAGCTGCCTGGATCAAGAACTATGGTGATGATCTGTACCTACAACGCACGTACACTTGCATCCGAGTCCTCGATAGAAGACTTGCTCATGCAAACAAGAATGATAAGGTACGACGTCATCGGCCTGACCGAGACGAGACGACGCCACACATACAACGCCGTCTATTACACTGGAGGAGAACTGTTCCTCGGAACATGCGACAGTAGAGGCGTAGGCGGTGTCGGTGCTCTCGTCAGCACAAGCTTGTCCATGAACATCGATTCATTCGAGCAGCTTATAACCCGAATCGGACGTTTACGATTAAAAAGATGTGGATCAACACCGGCTTTGACAATCTTCGTGGTTTACGCGCTAGCATCAAACTATGACGATGAAGAAGTCGAAGCTTTCTACATGGACTTTGAGAGGTTCTACAGAGAAGACCATACATTCTTCAAGGTCATCATTGGAGATTTCAATGCCAAGATCGGACCAAAAAGATCGTCTGAGGAACGTCACATTGGGACCCATGGATTAGAATGGAACGAACAGGGTGAGCGGCTCTCTGAGTTTATCATGGCGACCAAGACCATCCATGGTAACTCGCAATTCCAAAAGCCTCACCGTCAACGATGGACGTGGGAATCTCCCAATGGAGAGCACCATAACGAAATAGACCACATCATAGTAAATAGGAAGTTTTACCTAACCGATGTCGCTGATGTCCCAAAATTTTACATGGGATCAGACCACCGTCTCACGAATACTACTCAGATTTCTACGATAGCCACGTCCACCTCCCATCTTATGAAATAAAAGATATGTTGGATATGCTGTACCACCGGTTCTCCCTTTTTTGAGGGCATTGATGTTTTCGAGCAGCAAAGTCGTAGCGGTGGCCTCTCTGATGCCACGATCGCAATCATTTGGGTCAACTCACTATTCGGATCGACTGTACTCCGTTGCAATGCGAGAAAATTACTGCTGACGGAGCAGCAGATATAAATTGTGAGTTTTTCACTTTCAACATCAGTTAAGAGCGTTCACAAATGCGGCGTAACGGTGTTTAAAAGAATTGCAACTTCTTCAACGTTATCGCGAAAAGTTCAACACACTCCTTCACATCTAATGAAAAACGGTGTAGCACAGCTGCCCAAGAATGCGAAGTAGAGTCGTCTCAGCCAGCATTCAACGACATTTAGGAAGAGGAACAGTAGTCGTCAAACAACAATCGAAGATACATGAAAATCTGAAGAGCTTTTCAGGCAATGGATGAGCGAAAACGGAACAAATTCAAGAAATGCTGCGATCCGTGCAATACGTGATGTCTTATCGTGCAAAAAAGTCACTAATGGTGTACTCTCCAGACTATCGTCGGTATCATTATCAGATTGCGCAAAGCGTAACAATAATTCAAATGTAGGATTTCCTCTATCCTCGGCATGACTAATGAACTGGTACTTCGTTTTATTGATATGCCAGCACGAGCTTGTCACCAAACCTTTGTTTCGCTAACGCTTCGACTTCTTCATTTTACTCAGAGTCGATGATCTTTGTCGATGCCATAGTCGTTCATACTCTCAATCTGGTGTCTTCTTTTTCGTATAGAGTGGGATGTTGCTCCGTGAAGTACCGCTTAAGTCAGACAATCCTATCCGGCGATACTCGTTTATACAAGACAGATATTAATCGGTGGCTCTCTTTTTTACAGCTATCGCGAGGCTGTTATTCAGCACACGTTTACTTCCTCTCAAATGTAACACATACAACACAACGGTAGCGGACGTTTCGGCAATATTGCCTCCTTCACGGCCTCTAAGGGCACGCTAACATGTGATTTGCTAGGTCAAAAGCTTCAGCACTTATAATCCAATGCTGAGGTTAATAGAAAGTCGATCTTGGGAGTTGTCAAAAGACTGTTATGGTTGAAATAGTGGTGGCCCGGTGGTGATAACTTGTCTTTTTCAGACAATCTATCCTTCGTAAGTCGTTGTTATTGGCAGCTTAAATGGTGATGACACCAGAAATACCACGAGAATGTGACGAAGAAGACACCGCATCGAGTGTTCGAACGGCTGTATTCATGAACTTGGGTCATCTGCTCTGATAAGAACGAAGACTTGGAAACAGCCGAATCAAATTGTTTATCAGTCTTGTGCCAGCCTATTAACGAAAAGATACTTGCTGAGTAGTGACAAAATAATGGATAAATTTCTCGGCGTTGATCAATCTCCGAGGGATGCGCCATGCATTCGACTTCAATGAGCATCGTTAGAGGTGATTCAATGCATATCTGGCCTTTACAATAACTCGAAGACTTGCCATGGCTTACCGATGTATTAAACCAGAGCTGTTATCCTTTCAGACAAGTATGTATGCATGTATGTTAAATCTGCCTAGTGAATATGTATCTGTTGTTTGCCTCATTCTGATTGCAAACTACAGCCCATCTTTATTGCATCGGTTATTTCAACAGTGAGATGATCCTTAGTGAACGAGACACCACCAATCCACTGATCTGCTTTGTAATCTTCCCGTTCGAGCTCGTCGCTCAACAAGTGTGGAAAAATGAGTTTACGTAAGCAAAAAATTTAGGTTCTAAAACTAGATAGTTATGGTATTATTATGGATTTAAAATTCATTCTCTAGCTTTGGGCGCGTGTGGCGCAATGGTTAGAGGCGCCACTGCGACTTGCACGTGAATTGCGCCCATGGCCCACCAAGCCTTCCATCCCTCCAGGGTCGGCAAATTGGTACCAGACTTGTCTGGGAGGATAGCAGCACTGGCTCGATACATCGGCAGGCCACCGCGAGTCATTGTAAAGGCCAGATATGCATTCAATCTCCTCCAACGATACTTAATGAAGTCGAAGGCATGGCGCATCTCTCAGGGATTGGATCAGCGCCGAGAGCTTTATCCCTTTTATCCATTATCCTTGGTTTTCTATGACAGCTCGAAAAATCTTGGATGCCAGAAATATAAGCTCATAGGAAAGATTTTAACAAATCTAGAAAAATTTGTAGTTGCCCACTATTTTGGAGAGGCCCTGATGAGCAGGAGAGTGGTATCGCCAATGTAAACCATGGTGCTTTATGTAGCACAATTAATCTAATGACAAGGTTTGTAAACCTTTTATTAAGAACTTTAAAGATTTTGCATTGAATATAAAAACTGAACAAAGATTCGATTCAGGGAAAATTTTACTACGTCGATGTGATAAGTTTTTCAAGCCAGGATTCCAGAAATGCTTTTTGTACTTCCCTTGTTTTCTACTCGCATTTTCATTTTGAGAAGAACTATTTTACATGCAAAAACAAAGATCTCCAAGAACAAGATGTTTCATCCAATTATAACATTTTGGCGGAATGGAAGCAGTAACCGAGATTTAAAAACGTGGTGCCTCTTTCTCTCGACAACATGCCTGCCACATAACTCATTGACAGCCTTTCACAATGCACTCTCACGTTAAGGGTAGGCTTTATCCGCAAAAATAGATTTGGATGTCATTATTGTGGGACCATGATTAAAAGAAGCCACACCACATGACGAAATCATTGTTTACCACTTTATTGTTTACTTTTTTATGGTACTGGCGAAGTGTGGTAAAAGTGTGGCTATTGTGATCGCGAAGTGAGACGAAGTACTCGCAGAAATCCCAACTGTAAACTTCGTAATCTAGTGGTTTTTCCCTAATTACTGAACTTTACTTGCAAACGAAAGCAACCCATTGAAAGCGCAATAGCAGTCTGTCGCAAAGCTGCTCATCGATGAACAATGCAATTAAAACGATTCGAAATGGCTTATTCATCTTTATTCATCGTTCATAAAAATCGCATAAACAGAACGACGAATAAACAGCACCGGTAGCTCTCACGATTTGATATCGGCGCTTTGGAAATATAACGTCTTAATTTTAACGCAGGGTATATATTGCGAAATGTAACTTCAATAATGCTGAGATATTTGCAAAACTCCGGATCGCAGATGTCTGCGGTGAGGAACAAGAGCGCTAGTGTTCTTTCCGGGGAGTAACGCCTTCACCACCACATCATGAGGGTGATTGCTGATGGCAAAAGATCGATAGAACTAGATGAGAGACAGGCGAAACGATGGACCCTCATGATGTGGTGGTGAACACGTTGCTCTCCGGAAAGAACAATAGCGCGCTCGTCCACCGTAGACACCTGCGGTCCGGAGTTTTGCAAATATCTCAGCATCATCGAAGTTATATAACGTCTTAAATTTAGAGGCGGAGAATTGACAACAAAATGTTGGTGTTGAGATAAAGCTTCACATTATTTGACTATCACTGGAAAGTGAGTTGTATGAAAGTCCAAATGCTTTGCAGAATAAATTCTATTTATTCAAAGTGGATTCGTTAGCAGAATGTCTTCCAGAATAAGGGCGTTCGAAACGTCTTCTTAACAGTAATTCTGTAATTTCATGAAATGGCTCAATCTACTAGTGCTAAATGTGCCATATAGCAATTTTGTGAGGTGTTGAACAAGTTCTGTTGTCATCCGATAGTGGAAATGCTGAAATCGCATTAAATTCAGTCCTGTGAAAATCTTATTCTAGTAAGAATCAGCAATGTCTACGTTGTTTTTGGCAAAAGAGCAAAAAAAGGACCACTTCGATAATTTAAGATACTGAATAAACTGGATTATCCACCTACTATAGGAAAGCGCGTGTGGCGCAGTGGTTGGAGGCGCCACTGCGACACGCACGTGGAATCGATCCCTGCTTATGAGAAACCAACACTAAATTTTCCATCTTTTTGCAAACATCTGCAAAAATAAATCAAACCAGAGCTGAGTTTGCAACCGTCACGTAAGTACCTTTAGCCACAAACACCCACCTTTATTAAAAGCTGAAATGCTTGAAACGTTTACAAAGGAACTCTCAGCTCAGAGTCACGTCAGTCACTTTCTTCAGAACGTCTACAATCTTTTCTGATCTTTTGAATACTTGATACTTGAACGGCCCGTCCTCACTATTTGTGCGAGAGCGAAATCACCATTTTTTCGGAGATTTGCTGGTTAAGCTATTGTGGGACCCTGGAATCCCGAGGACAACGTGTGCTCCAGGTCATCACCACGACAGGCAGGCGCAGCCCTTCTGGATCAGAGGGAGATTTGCCACCATGCGACTTTGATACCAAGACGGTGGTGGATGCTGGTATTGGCTTACTCTTAGGTAGGTTTCCTAATGGAAACGCCGGACTCCTCGGATGCAGCTTGGGAGACCCTGCCGGGAGGACGAATCCCTCCGCTGTACACCGCAATCCAACACACAGGAACACCTCCCAGCCACGATGAGGCGGTAAATCGTTGGGATGTTTCTGATCTCTATACATAGGCAATTCCAACAAAAGTAGGATTCTCGTCTATCACGACAAAATCTGATGCCATAGTGTAGGTATTTTGTCCGCAATCAATTCTGTGGCTGGTTCACTTTTTCTTTCTTGCATTGATAGATTTTGGTGCCATCTTAACCCACGCGCGTATTGGAAACCTTCAGTGAAATTCTGCAGAACCCCTTGTTTTAGCAATCACTGAACCTTTCCGGAAATTTTATAGCCGTAGTAGGTGAGGGAGGAAGCTGTGGAAGTGAGAGCTTAACGAATGCGATTTGGAACTAAGAAGCATGCCGAAATGAACGTTCAACAGAGAAAGTTGCTTTTCGTTTTCGTCAATGGATATCTCCTTTGAGGGCTATTTCGCATAGGTGCACTTGTAATAGCATAGTCTTCTTGACTGTAAATTTCTTTATATTCGTGGAGAATTCAGGACTTTATGGGCAGAGGACGAACGAAATGGTGGGAAGCAAACTTAATCGCAGCGTCTACGGATTGGCTCATTTTAATTCTTTTCATTCTATTAAACTCGTCGCTGCTTCGTACTTTGGTATCATTTTACATTCGAGGAACATTCTACCTCATTAGGAGATTCTCATGTGCTTCCTTATATAAGAATTTGTGACAAATGTTGCTTCGAAGGATTTCGCTTAGGATCCAAAAGACATAAGGTTTCTAAATTTGTTTCAAAACGTTAGCCGAACAGAGGGGTTCCTCAATTACTTGTTAGCTTGCCAGTGAAAGAATATTTATCCACTCCTAGCTCTGCTGGAGAAGTTTGCTACGAAAATGTCACCGACGTAAAGTGGCTGAATGTAAAAACCGTTGTTGCCATGTGATCCGATTCATAAAACAGAAAATTTGTCTTCACTCTATTTTACAGTATTTGCTTACATTTTTAGAAACAAAGATGAATAGTCTTGCAAACGTGGCGAAACTTCTGGCGCTTCTGATTTCGCTGCTAACGAACGTCTCCACTGTGTTGGGCTTGTGGGATGACGCCACCTGGGCAAAGTAAGAAATGGAAAATTGTCATGGGAGTACACGTACTTGCAGTTGCTGCCATAAAGTGAAAAACCTTAAACAGAGAAAATGCAAACTTCTCGTTTGCTGTCTACTACAACTTTACATGGTAGTGTACGATGAGAAATGTTGCTGTGATGACCCTGAGACATTTGCAAAACTCCGGACTGCAGAATAAGTGTGTGCAACACTACATCACCCTTCAGGAGCCGTCTCAATACGAAAAACGTTCGTAGAAACGATTTTCAATTTAGGTAGCAAAAGAAGAAGAAAAGAAAGGGTGCTAGAAAAACAAATCAATTGGAATTGTTGAATTTCTAATTTTTCACCAGAAAACTGCATAAATTTGCGGCGGACTGAATTTGAATTCGTTGCAGGAGGTCGAGGAGCTTCAATATCACCGGTTTTCCTTGCCAGTGGCTATGGTCTACTCCGCCGCAGGCAACGTTCCTGCCCGGATTCCTGGAATTGCAACTAGCGAGGGAGGAGCTCGGACATTTGTATCATGCATTATAATGTAGGCAGCGAGTTCACAAGTTTTAAAATCGAAGTTCCACTGCTCTCGCGATTTCTGGAAGATTGAAATTTTATTTAAAGAAACGGAATTTTAAACTTTCAGAAATTTTTCCAGCGTTTCACTTCTAACACCGTTTGTCGTCACAGCCCAATTTAATTCGTTCAAAAACCGTTCTATATAAACTTGCCAGGTGTTGAAGAAGTTTGCTCTTGAGTTCTTTGATGTTCTCGAACAGCAAGGTCGTAACGCTGGCCTCTCTCATGCCATAATCGATATTATTTTGGGTCATCTCACTGTTCAAGTCGACTATAATCCATTACAATGCCAGCAAGTTGCTGTTAACCAAGCAGCTAATCTGGAATGCAAGTTCTTAACTTTAAAATTAGTTATGAGAGTCTACAAATGTGGCATAACGGTTTTTAAAAAAACTACAACTTGGTCGGCGCGTGTGGCGCAGTGGTTGGAGGGCCACTGCGACACGCACGTGGAATCGATTCCTGCGCGAATGGCCCACCTTCCAAGTCTTCCATCACTCCGGGGTCGGCAAAATGTTAACAGACTCGTCTGGGGGGATAGCAGCACTGGCTCTATACATCGGTAGGCCACCGTGAGTCATTGTAAAGGCCAGATATGCATTCAATCACCTCCAGTGATACTTAATGCAGTCGAATGCATGGCGCATCCCTCAGGGATTGATCAACGCCGAGAGCTTTATCCTTTTATCCTTTTTTACAACTTGTTTAATATTGTCACGAAAATTGTCTAGGCTTTGAAATAGACGTGTAAATGCATTAGCCCCTGAAAAAGAGGTTAAATACCATTTGTTTGAGTGTTTCTTATTTTTTAGTGAGTAACTCTGTTAAAAGCAATATATTCGCCGAATAATGCAGTCAATACAACTGCTACTTTTATTGGCATTGTTGTTACTTCTTACTGCTTTTACCATTACTTCATTGTCCGCAGTATAGTGCGAGCAAGACGAACTGCTAGAAGACTAATTGTGAGGGGATTCCCCTGAATTGATGTCCTGCTCACAATCAACCTTATTATTTCACTGTCAGCGATTTTTATCCCTTCTTATTATTGTTAATTTTTAATGTGAAAAGCTGAGTGGTACAACACCGGTAGTGGTGCTACACATCGCGACCACAATGCAGGTTCTGCCTCACTCTAGGAACTCCAAGCCTCTCACCACTACTGTGTTCATTTAACTAACTTCTTGATATCCACTGACGACCACTGTAGTTCGGCTATCGAAGGATGCGAGGGAGAAACGACACTTAGCATTTAACGAGAAATAGGATGAGAAAAATTAATCGTCAAACAGCAGTTGAAGCTATATGAATATGTGAAGAACTTTGTGGCTGATTGATGCTAGAAGACGAATGAAATTCAAGAAATGCTGCGATCCGTACAACATTTGATATCATAACGTGTAAAAAAAAGGCAATAATTGTGTTCGCTCTGGATTGCACTGGTTAATCTTTGCATCGCTCGCCGTTATGTTATTTTTCCCAAACAAAATGGCTGAAAAACAGGAAAAGCCATTAAGATTTAGAGCAGCATTTTTGAGCAAAGGAGGTGACGAAGGAAATTCTACTGTAAGTATTAAAGTTGAAGAGGGAGATGAGAAAGATAAAATGTTCTCGAAAACCACGAACACGGTGGAATGCTTAAATTTTGCCATTTCCATCTTTCTTCTCCTTACGTGTACACATTCTTGTCGGTACCTTTCAGCAGAACTCTAACGAATAAGTTTTTCTAACGCCAGTAAGAAATTTTAAGAGCTCTTGGTAGACTGGTCGCAAAGAAAAAAAGAAAAAAAGAAAAAAAGAAAGAAATTCGGATCTCTATTCGAATTAGAATGCTTTCATTAAAAGAATTTTTTGCCATCGACGAAGTTCTAGTGATTCCGGAACATTGTCAGTGAGATTGTTTAAATTTTCAATGCCGCATTTTTATAAAAATAAAGTACAAATTTGGAAACTCACAAAGAATCACTGGCAGAAACTATTTCTCGTATTTTCGTGACTTTCTCTTGGAAGCAAGTGGTTGAAGAAAGAAACTGCTCACAGTCAATAGCGGCAACATGCTGCCTCACTGCATGCATCATCGTCGGCAACACTCCTTACGCGTTGTAGGGAACGGTGATGTGTGTCGGATAGATATGAACACGAATATGGGTGCTATTCCCACTACACACTTGACAATTTCAAGAACACTCTCGGTGAAAATTTTATTCTTTTTCATACAATTTCGTTACGAAAAACATTCTTTGTAGACCACAAACATCATCATGGCGAGCTGGTCAACAGCGATGTGGCAAGGTGTGGTGAACAGGGCGGTTCGCATATTGGCATCGGGGCCATTTGGAACGAACTTCTCTACGGCACTTGCGACCGTCAACTGAAACGCGAGTTTGGCTGTAAAGCGATTGGAATAAATCATGCATTTATGTGAATTTTTCGACCTAAACTTCTAACAGAGTATTAGACTACAAATGTTTTCAATGAATATCTTCATTAGAGAAAACAAAATAGAGTTTGTAATGTGCTAAAGAGCCAGTGGTAGTATTATCTACTGATTGTTTTGTCCACTGTCTTCTCTTGGAGTTTCGAGGCCATCCAAGCCAAAGCCTTCCCGAGCTCGTCTGTTCCACACGCAATGGCCGTGCTTGTGGATCTGAGTGAGATTTGCTATCGTGCGACTAGTTTCATACCAGGACGATGGCGCATTCTGATATGAGTTAACTCTTAGCAGGGCCCCTTGTTGAAAACGCTGAACTCCTTAGCTTGGGAAGCCCCTCTGTGGGGATAAAATCCGGCACTGTACATTAGAGCCCAACATCGAGAAACAACTCCCAGCCGCGATAATGTGGTAAACAGTTAGGTATATGAGGTTAGAAGGCAGAAAACTCGAAATCCAATTTTAGCATTGAACGCTTCTGGTCCTCTGACTGTTTTTTTTGCATAGTGAAAGTTAGTATAAATGATTTAAGCACAATAGAAAATTTGTGACTGCTCTTTGTAATTTATGGCACATGGATAGTCTGGGGAAGACCAAGTGGAATAATGTGGTACACTTCATTTCTTTGTTTGTTTCTGCGAACTCAATAAATGTACTCTTAATTGTTTTTATGTCAGATCTAACCTACATAGCTAAAACTCACCTCATCTTAAGAATTAAAACTTGTTCTTTACCTGAAAAATTTACACGAGAAAATCTTTTTCATTGCTCAGAAGTCTACGGAGTTCTACAAAAAAAATTAAAGAATAAAACCAACCTGCAAACCAAACCACCGAAGTCATCGATGCATTCGAGGGAATCGTTGCATCGCGCTGGGTAAGGTCTTATTTGTTAAATGACTTCGCTGTTCTGACGAGAAACAAGGCAAAAGAAAGATTTTGTGAGCATCGAAATAAAAGACCTCCGCAGGCCGCAACTGCTTCGGCCAAACCGTTCGTCTAAGTAGTAAAAATATACTGGTGCACTACCTTTTTTCCCATCCTTCACTCACGAAAAAAGCTCTCATCATAAACATGTGTCGAATGGCTAGAATTGTGTGCATAGGAGAAGAGGAAAGGAAAGAATCGCTAAACTTGGCACGAAAAATAGCCATTTCCAATGGCTACGAAGCGTAAGCCGCTCGGATCAGACCACAAGGTAGGGTTATTCCATAAAATAATGTTCCAAACCTAAATAAGATTTTTTTCATGCTACCCTTCATTTCAAACGAATTAAGTTACACCATAAAGATAAGAAGTGTTCTTGAATGTTATGTGGTAGTTCACCTTCCATCCAATGCTCTACGTCGTCACCTAGTTCGTAACTGCTTCTATGATCGCTCAGTTTAGAAAATTGTGTAATTTGTCCCAACGAAAGGGATGGGGATAGCATGAGTTCATGTACAATATACTTGATCTCATGTAAGGCATGCGGTGAAGAATACCTAGGGAAAACGAGTAGGCCACTTTATGTTTGCATTAAAGAACACATAGGTGGAAAGGCGAAAATTCGACAAACTACTCCTCTAGGTACAAATGGAGCACAAAAGTACAATGGTGATGATTTTGATGTGAATGCTCGGATCCTAGCGGAAGGATCTCTAACGTTGGCGCGGAAGACTATTGAGGCGTTTAGGATAAATTTCAAAAGCCCGAAAATGAACCAAATAGACGAATGCATCATTATCACACGTGATGTGTCACTTTCTCACAGAATGATTTTTTGATACACATCCCTATGGGTGGCTAGCAGCATGAAAAAATAGATTTATTTCACATAGTGACTAAGATTGCATGATTTCGTACACACTGACCTGCCAAAGGTTTTCGGTACAATGACCGGATTCTGATGTAGCATGAATCCGCTCTCTGCTGCTGTATTGAGTGGTATTGACAACACCGAATTTTTTCTCGGTTTGAAGGAACTTTAAGAGAACTAGGCTTCCAGTTGAGTGTTTTACCGTACATATGGGTGTGTTGTAAAAAAGGATAGTTTTTCGGTCGGCCCAGAGTGAGCAAAATACTTCAGCAACCTCTCCAAACTAAGCAAATTCAACGCTGACTTTATGAGGAAAAATGATGCTGTTTAATTTTGCTCTTTTTTGTAAGAAATACCCGGGCTCATTGTTGCGTCATTAACAGCCATGTCCACCTACCTCGAATCCTCAACAAGAGAGGCAAGTATTTCCTACAGTGCTGACATAATATCCCCGTTGCAATAAGGGGCCCAAATGAGGCTGACGTTTTTTTTTTGACTTCACCTTCTTCAAAGAAATATAAATCACCAGGTTCATGAAATAAAAACGCAAACTTTGTTAAGACGGTTAATTGCGTGCAGAGTAACTGGCATTAACGAACTAGGAGCGAGCTGATGTGGGGTGATGTAACACCACTAAATAGCAATTTGTAACGTGTTTCAGTGTGAGAAAGGGTTGAAAAATTCGTTCGATTAATAACAATAATTACGTAAATACACATGAAATCAGTAAAGAGTCGAAGTGAAGGAGTTAGCGACAGCTGTTCAGCTACCTAAAGTTCAAGAATAGATTGCGTAACAACCGTCACAGTTCGGAACTGTCGATCGGCCTAACACAGGTGCAAAATATGTCAGGTCTTCTAGCAGCCTCCGAATATCGAGGAACAGACGACAGAGGGGTGTAGTTCTCTTCCACTTCTTCTTCCTTTTCCTCTTCCCCTCCCTCTTCCTCTTCCTCCTCCTCCTCCTCTTCCTCTTCCTCTTCTTCTTCTTCCTTGCAGCAGGCCGTTGCTGGCCACGAGTAATACCCGGAAAGGTGATATGGTTTATAACAACGGTAGAATCGATTAATATGGATGTTTTCGATAAGTTGTGCTTAAGAGGATTTTAGCAAGGCTGTCTACTCGCGACCAGACCGTTGACGGAAGATTGGGAGTGTTAAGGAATCGGTAGCATCAATTTATAGACCACAAATCGTATTTATATGAGCTACACTTATTCTCTCCCATTCGGATAAGTATATCCTGGTATTAATAAAGCAAGCAAGCAAAACAAGAAGTTGCTACTAACTAACTTGGGCTGTGACTTCGCTATACCTACCTATACTTCGCTATTCTTTCCACTGTACTCTTGAAGAAGAACAATTTAAAGGCTAAATCTGCCAGTGGTAGTATTTTGAAGAGTTGTGAGTTTTCCTCGTAAGCGATATCTTCAACGAAAGGGAAAACTCTGCACTATAGTGAATGGTGAGTGTATGGGGAAGCGGTTGAATAATGTCTTCTGCAAATAGTATTATATCTACACTAAGAGATCCCATCAAGTCAGCTGTGACCGTAAGCAACCCATACGGCAGATTAACGCAAATAGTAGAAAAATAAAGATGTGAGAAGAAAACCACCCGAAAATTGCGAAGCTCTTCATGTCTGTCATACAAGGCCAAGAACTACCGTAGGGAAAACACACAGAGGGACTAAGATAATGATGAGGTCCATTCGAGCTATTAATTTTAGTCGAAATGATAAAAAAAATTATTACATTCTGTTACATCCTATTACATTGAAAAAAAATATCCAACACATCTGAAAAAATTATTGTAAGTCTGGTAGAAACAATCATCATCGTCATTGTCGTCATCATCGTCATCATCGTCATCATCGTCATCATCGTCATCATCGTCATCATCGTCATCATCGTCATCATCGTCATCATCGTCATCATCGTCATCATCGTCATCATCGTCATCATCGTTGTCGTATTGAGTCGAAACCTATGAAATTTCCACTACATTTGTTAGTGTAAATGTCTTCGATTCGAAAACAATTCCGCGTCATCAGCAGGGGTCTGCAAGTATTGATCGGCATACGGTGGTGCGTATTGTTTACTGCATTCGAAAAGAAAAAACCAAATCGAAACCCTCTGTGTTGATGGAATGAGTCACCGTTTACGTTCACCTTCATGAAAGACTCCGTCTGCAGTCACTTTCTGACTATTACAACTGGTCTGGATTTCATTGCTAGAATGTCATCGTTAACGGACGTCTCGTCCTGTTCACAGAGAACGGATAGACTACTAAGGAAAAAACCATTTGTTCTCTACAAATTTGAGGCGTATCACTTTTCATCACCAGGCATAGTGACAGTAGAGACATCTTGTACAACTCATATGGCTACGAAACAGTAGTTCACCGGAGTAGGTGTAGAGGAAAAACCGCACCTTTAAACGGTAATTCTCTAAGAATAACGAACCGTTTATCCTGCCCTTATTCCCAACGAAATGAGTGCAGCTATGAAACACTACTTAAGAAGGGCCGGTCTAGAAAATTTGGTAACCGTGATGCCACCGAGCACTCTAAGACGCCAGTTATTTCGTAACCGCTAACCGCCTGTATGACCCTCTATGAACAACTCAGAATTGTATAATGTGTCTTAGCGGTTGAGACAGTGATTGCATGAGTTCAAGTACGGTCTATCTGATCTTTTGCAAAGAGTGCTGGATGAATACATTGGCGAAACAACTACGCCTTTCTGCGCTCGGAAGAAATAACGCGTAGTCGGAAAACTTAACGTTAAACCAGAGATCCTCAAAACCTACTTTTTATTGAGCTCAGCATTAAATGATAATTCATTTTTCATCGATAACTATGAACAACTCAGAATTGTATAATGTGTCTTAGCGGTTGAGACAGTGATTGCATGAGTTCAAGTACGGTCTATCTGATCTTTTGCAAAGAGTGCTGGATGAATACATTGGCGAAACAACTACGCCTTTCTGCGCTCGGAAGAAATAACGCGTAGTCGGAAAACTTAACGTTAAACCAGAGATCCTCAAAACCTACTTTTTATTGAGCTCAGCATTAAATGATAATTTGTTTTTCATCGATATGCAAGCCACGAAGTTGGTATTACAGAATTTATTAGCATACAATAGCTAGGGCACGTGTGGCACAGTGGTTGGAGGTGCCACTGCGACACACACGTGGAATCGATCTCTGCGCCCATGGCCCATCAAGCCTTCCATCCCTCCGCGGTCGGCTCGCTACATCTGTAAACCACCAAGAATCATTGTAAAAGCCAGATATGTATTCAATCACCTCCAACGATGCTTAATGAAGTCGAATGCAAGGCGCATCCCTCAGGGATTGATCAACGCCGAGAGCTTTTTTTAGCTTTTACAATAGCTGACGTTTCGGCGGCTTCGCATTCTTCAGAGCTTCGAAATGCCAAATTGGTTTGCAACATACTCAGTCAAACACTTTCTTAGCAGATAAGACTTAACACTTAGATTTGCATTTGCATAATAAACAGCTTTCTTTAAATACTCACCATTTTGTTCTTTGGAAGTATTTCAACTAATTGGTGGAGAGCAGCCGGAAAGAGTAATATATGGGCCTGAGTCAGGTCAGAGAATCAATCTGAGGTATGTTGCGAGGTAACGCGTTATAACAAAGCATTTTTCCCTGCTGATCAATCTTGAATTTTCGGAATTGATCTAAAACGCTTCAAGTGTTTTATGCAGTGATTTCTTGGATTCTTGTGCAAAGATAGTAAACCTACTTCAAAATTTCTACGTTATGTTTCTGTGTCCTATGCGCGCCTAGTGGAGTGTTTGGTTTCAATTTAGGCTTACTGAGTAGGTGTTCTTTTAAGCGGACGCAGAGCGGTCCACACGCAGTCATCCGGCAGATCGATGCGCACTGATCCGATGCATTGATCAGCCGGCTCGAAATGGCCCCGTACACACCAAGACTCACATCATTCCCATGTCTGGAAATTGGTGCCAAACTCCTCAAGGAAAAGTTCACTTTTGTAATCCACACGGTAACGTTCTAGCAAGTATATCTTAGGTTTCCAGAGAGAATGGACTCGACTGTCTCCAACCTGATTCTTAATGTCGGCGAAAATCCTCATGCAACAGCTCAAAGTTTACGCAAAAAGCCCTGAAGACTTTCGTGTGTGCGAGGGAGCGAGTCAAATGGAAGAAGCGCAGGTAATGAATGTGATGTCGAGTGATGTATTAATGGGAAAAATGAAGGAAATCTGTTAGAAACTTTACGGCAAGAATTTAACATTTGGGAATTTATGAGAAGAGTTGAGAATTTAAGAAATGCTGAGATAATTCGAAAAATCTATCAGATTACCTCGATGGTTTTCTTCATCACATTGGGATTTTGATGCGAAGCTTTGAATATTAAGGTGTTCTTTTCGATTCTCTAAATGAATTAAATTATTCTCATACAACCACAATGATGCTGAAATATCTGCAAAGCTCCGGACCGCAGGTGTCTGCGGTGGAGACGAATAGGCAGTATTAGGCAGTAAATAAAAAGTTAACATTGTGATTTTAACTACAGCCTCAGCTTAATTGAGTCCATTGCCTATTCAGGCTCTTCAGATAAATCCCTTTGACGGGTGATTGCTGATCGACGGAACTAGCTGAGAGATAGGCGAAACGAAGGATCCGCACGGTGTGGCGGTGAACGCCTTAGCCCCCAGAAAGGGTAATAGTTCGTTTCCCATCGCAGAAACCTGCGGTCCAGAGTTTTGCAAATATCTCAGTATCATTGTGATTGCTTCACACATGACACCGTGCCGTGAAAAATTGTAATAGGCAGTAAATAAAAAAGTTAACATTGTGTTCTCATATATGTTCTCGTGGAACCATGTCGGTGGTGTATCCGCTTGGTTTCCTCACTTGATGTAAACATTTCATGCGAATATCCTGCTTTGTTAATAAGCCAAGACCAGATTGTTCGAATACAACACGACGTTGATTATTCATGCTACGAGAGTCACCTTTCAGAAAAAAACAAAATAAAAAAAGCTAAGTGAACAGGCTCGCCGTTCAAGGTCGCTTTTCTATCACTTTTTAGAAGTAAGCCTGTCTGCTTCAATTACATAGTCCGAACTGATTTCAACCCTGTTGCAATAACATTGATTGGAGTTGGAATAAAAGAAGGACCAATGTTCCCGAATTCAGTGTTTCGTGGTGTCTGAATCTGCTCGTGAATTGCTTGGTAAAACTTTTTGAACGAAAAGGCTTTTATACCAACCTAAGCACCAAACCACCTCCTTTGCAGTTGTCACTAGTTTTTGCAAAGAACCTGAAGTGTTTTTAACGTGTTCGACCTACAACATACAAAATCCTTGTATTTAAATACGCACACGTTAGTAGTTAAGAATGCTATTTTCCGTATACGGAAAACGATAATAATCGCCGACGCTCTGAAGACATAGAAGATTTGCAGTGCATCTATTTGCACCACAGAATCATTAGAATGTTGACCAGTTAGTTGGATCCTATCAGGCTCCTAGCGACCTATCAGCCATCTGGATAGACATTATGCCGCCTAGTAACTGACCAGTCTGAGATCCTTCGAATGGGGCGCGTATCTCAACAAATTTGTTTCCCTGTGTGGTTTGAGTTCTAACGAAGTAGAATTGTAGAAAAGATTATTGGAAGACATTTACTAAGCCTTTTCACAGGTTTCTGCTTCTTCACACACTAGTAGATCACATTTCCTTGCCGGTTACTTGAACAAGCATTCCCAGTCTTTCACTCTCTAGTTTACTAACATTTTATTATCTGATTAACTACAAATGTACAATGTGAAAGCTTTTACAATGTTTGATCAGTTTAATAAGGATTCGGAATGATAATAAATAAAGGATAAAGCTCTCAGCGTTGATCCGCCATGCATTCAACTTCATTACGTATTGTTGGAGGTGATTGAATGCATATCTGGCCTTTACAATGACTCGCGGTGGCCCGCCGATGTATCGAGGCAGTCCTGCTATCCTCCCAGACAAATCTGGTACCAATTTGCCGACCCCGGAGGGATGGGAGGCTTGGTGGGCCATGAACGCGTTTCACGTGCGCGCTGCAGTGGCGCCTCCAACCACTGCGCCACACGCGCCACTCGCAACGATACATAAACCTTTTATACCGATCTTATTGAGCTGGTGCGAGGTTGGTGAAATTTTTCGTTGCCGTTGTCGTTGTTGTTGCTGTTGTTGTTGTTGTTGTTGTTATTATTGCTGTTGTTATTCACTTGTAAGAGCGTTGCTCTAAGGTTGGGGAAATAGCCGAAACTTCAGCCATCAGCCAACAACACCACCACCAACAACAACGGAAACAACAAGAACAATAAGGGCTACGAAAACTTATGCCAACCTCGCATCAGCTCAACAAGATCATTTTATTAGTTCATACAAATAAATACATCAACTATTTCTGCCGAGGTTTATAGAAAGTAAGTTTTTCGAGTTAGAACAAGAGCAGTATTTAAAATGGGCGCTGTTATTGAACATAATAACAATAGGGCGGAGCATCTATTAACTATGAAATTCTCCTCGCATACCACCACGATGGTGTTCACCACGATCATGTCGTATTCCGCAAAATGTTCTGTACACAGATTCGCTGGGAAACAGGGCGATTTGGAGGAGTCGAACGGTGGCAATTGTTCTTAGTTAAAGTCAAAGTCATGCACTTATTCCCGATGTCCGATTCTTGGATCCGTAGGATCACTGTTCGGTAACAGCGCTATTTCATCCCCATGCTAACATTACGGTTTGTAATAGAATTGCTCTGATGTAAAATTATTTTCTGCTGGATTTCGAATGCAAATGTCAAAATGTTTCTTAGTTCTGATGACTTAATTCTAGGTGAAATGACCTCTGCTCCAAATTACATTGCACCGACCAAAGAAACCATCTAGCAACAATGACCGACGAAACCAACTAGGGATTAAACCAGATTAAACCAAATGGATCTTCTCGTCAAGTTTTGAAATAATAATGGAGGTGAAAGAAGTATGCGGCACTAGAAATGTTATGAGGCAGTGATTATCATTAGAAACTTCTAAAAATCTGAATAAAGCATCTGAGGTAGATGGCGATACAAAAACAAATATTCGAAATTAAATCACAAACTAACACTAGTGAATGCTAACGAAAAAGCAGCTATGCATGACGTTTCGTCCTAAAGAGGAATATCTTGAGATGGAAAATTGATGATCTATCTCGAGTTGGATAAAACATAACGAAAATAGAGGTCTAAGCTCAAACTCGGCAGTTTAAACACTTGTTATTAATAAGGTCTAACTTAACATACTGCTTACCAAACCAGAACGAACACTTTCTATCATTTTGGTTTTCGCAAGGCTAAGCGAGGAGCGACACACTGATGTGTGGACATTCTCAACGGTGAGTACCTGAATTCCAAGACAAACTAAGATCTCAGTGCTTTTGGTCTCACCATTCTTAGGAAACCGATTCTTAAAGAAAACACTTTACATTCATTTCTCTCTAATTTTGCACCGTATACCTTGCTACGGCAAGTGCGGGGCACAAAACACGCTCGAACTGTTGACTTATGCACAGAGCTGCAAAACAGTGTCTAGAAAAAGACTGCGAAAAAGTTATTGTGCTGGAAAGCTTGTAAAAGTGAAGGCCTGATCTTATTGCATACAATATTATTTTACAGCTCTCTTATTTTCACACACATCACTTTGTAAATCAACTTGACCCATGCCCTAAATTCTATTGTTTATCATCCCAAGGATGGTAGCAAAACATCCACTAGTGCATTTTAGTTGAAAAAGAGCGAGGGGGTCGAACTTGAGACAGTCCATGTTTCAATTTTCGTCTTTGAGACTTCACGCTGCCGCAATCCAGCGTCATCGCTTTCAATGAAATTAGAGGATTTTTTCCTGTAACTTGCCTTACTTCATCTTAACAGCTTTTTTTTGCAAGAAACGAGAAAAAATATTTGATTATCCAAGTGGTAAATGAATTGGCAAAGATAAAGAAGGAAAAACGAGACAAAGTAGCTCTAAGACATAGATCTGTGGTTTTATTAGTGAATCAATGAAGTAGACCCGTTTAACAAAGCACGTTGATAATAAAAATGAAGAGAGCACTGAACAGCATCAGTCAGCATGTCGATTTCAGCTGCTATATGCAACCCATAAAGGATAAAGAATAAAGCTTTCGGCGTTGACCATTACCTGAGGGATGTGCCACGCATTCAACTTCGCTGAGCATCGTTAGAGGTGACTGAATGCAAATCTGCCTCATACAAGACTCGCAGTAGTCAGTGCAAGTCAGTGCTGCTATCCTCCCCACCAACTCTGTTAACACTTTGCCGAACCCGGGTGAATGGAAGGCTTGGCAAGTCTGGGACCCAGGATCGAATGTATGTGCATTTGGGGGCGCCTCTAGCCACTCCGCTACACACGTCCTTGTGTAGCGTATATAACCGCATTAAATGCGACGTATTCGTGAATATGCGTAGATATTTAGCAACGTTGTCGCTCCAGTCAGCGGCCGACACCATACCTTGGTGTCTCAGAAGTTCGTCAAAGGGAGCGTAACTATACGAGTAGCGTAAGCGATATGCTAACCACGGTCGTTTTTCGCACCGTACTCAAGCACTCTCCGTGTGGACATGATTCACTGCATATCTGAAACATTTCTGTTCTGAATAGGCGATTGGCATATAGTCTTAAGAAACAAGTTCCAAATTTTTATAAATAGGTTCTTTTTCTCCACAGGATACTTGCTTTTATTATGGCTTTATTTTTAAATAAATAAATAATGGAAACAGTCTGAATAATCGCCTCCACGTAGAACGATGACATTTCCCTTTGAACAATTCCTGATGACTGACTTTTGATAGCAGGTGGCGCACCTAAATGCTAGACTCATATGCAAATATCTGGTATGTCAAGTGCCAAATCCTGCATAAGCGGTGTCATTTTTTTCACGTTTACAATGAATAAGAAACTGTTCATAGAGTGAAATACAACCACAAGAATGCCTAGATATGAGTGAAGCTCGGAACCTCAGGCGGGCTTCGAACACGTGTTTGCCTTCACCGGGACTCATGTGCTATTCCCCACACCATCCTATGGCCTTGCTTTGCCAAGCTAGTCTTTTTACTCTATTAACGCTACCAGTAATCACTCATTAAAAAAAATCAAGAGGCAGTAAAAAAGAGTTAAGACATCTTATTTGTATTGCAACAATAGTTTAACAGTGTCCGGTGGAGCATCCCTGTACTTGTATATCAGACAGTATCCAATCATGAAAAAAGAATGACAGTGAATAAATACTGAGATATTCTTCAAATGATATTAGCATTCATTCAGCGCATTTTTAGTGGATATTTCCATTAATCAAAATAACCCATATCCTCGTTGTCGAAGCTATTCCTGGTTGCGGAATTTCGGCGTAAGCTGAAGGCATTAATAGCCAAACTACCCCCATTAGAGCTACCTAGGCCGATAACGAGTTCGAAATCTTCGTTTGAAAGCCAACCTTGAGGTAAATCATTGCGAGGAGCCATCGCTACTGGCAAAAAACTAGCTACAAGACGTCATACTCCGCTATAATTTATAAGGCTAGAAATGGGGCCATCTGGAAACGATCTGGCTTGAGATTCTCATGGTCAGACCGTATATTCTTTTGAAAGATACATTCTTTCCATTAAAGCTACTTTTTATGCAATTTGAAAACTTTAATGGTGCCTAATGTGTAACGTGTGAATTACTAACGCAAACAGTAATGGATCACTATGTAGTAACTTTCCGACTGATTTTTGAATTATACAAAGTGCATCCAGTCACGCCCTCCGCTCCACCACAGTTTCGTTCAGTTACTTTTTCTGAGGATAAATGTGAATCTTTTCTAGGGTACAATAGTAAATTTCAGTGTTAATAAAAACGGTGGTGTTGCAATCCATTTGAGAATGGCTTTTCTTTTGCAAACGTTGACGCTCTCTTCTTTTAATAAATCGTTACAATTTGTTTTAACCTACGGAAGAAAAGCGTATTTTAATTGGCTTCAAATGCTTCATTATGAAAATAAAGAGAATTAAAGACAACCCGTTCTCATCGACGATGGCAACATTTGAAGACTTTGGAAAATGAAACGAAGAAACGAATCCTTACACATTCGTTCGGTCCTTGTGGAAAATATGCGTCGATTTTCGGACGAACAATGCTAGTGTGGCTCAAATGTGGGCGTATATTGTTTTATGTAAAATACGAATGAATTTTTTGCTTCACAGTACTTTTCTTTGAAAGATGAACTGGTATAGAAATGACTATGTCACATGAAGAAGATAATCATTAACGATTAGCAGGTAGCAGGTTCTCGTTGATTATCACCAATGGGATTCTAAGAAAGTACACAGGTTGATTCATTAAAAAAGCCATAATTTAAGCCGTTATTCAAAACCTCACCAGTAGTGAGGGATTACCCTAAGTCACCGTCACATCTGGCTGAAAAATCTTTTTTGTGAAATTAACTTAACCCTAACCTAAGACACTTTCAAGGTAGTGGTTTAAACAGGCTTTCAGCGATACTTTTTAAACATCTTTTCGCTGTATCGAGCCCTCATTCTTTAAAAGAGTTTCTAATTATTCATTTTTTTAGGATTTAATGCTTATGATTTAAAAAAAGTTGGATGGTTAAATTTTGTTGAAGTACATGTGAATTAGTGGAGCTTTAGGTATGAACTTTCCTTGCCGACTTGTGCGAGATACAAAGGAGAGTTCATCCTTCAGTAGAGTTACTCAAGCTGAGGAGTTCAATATTTTTATCTTATAACTCATCAACGCAGCAAACGTATGGCACAACGGATCACGGAGAGCTAACTGTAGCCACCTCCTCACGAATTCAGGAAAGCTAAAGAGCCTTATTTCAAACGTCTGGAAAAGAGCATCGGACCTACGGTGCTCCGGAGTGCAACGGAGAGAAATTAGGGATACATAGGAAAGAAGGATAAACGGATATGCGGTCAATATGGGTGCGCACTACCAAGGAATTTATCCAATCATGTAGCATACCTGCATCATTGCACAATGCTTAGCTATCTCTACATATAGGGATGCATGTAGCGAAGTGATTGGCGGTGTCATGCATTACAACGTCCTTCTTGGATCGACCACGCGCCTTTTGGCCTATCAAGTCCTTCATTTTTCAGAATCAGCTTCCATGACATATTTTCGGCGTTACAGTGCGGTCCACGTGCCAGGCGCTACCATTTCCAAATAATTAGTTGTGCATGTATAGCAATGACTGCGTGCCGCAGTACTTATTAAAGGATGAGTCTAATTAAATGGTGTCAAACCAGGTGCGTCGGACAGGTCGGTGCTCAAAAGAACAATATGGTGTTTATACAGTTCCATATTATGATCGTGGTGAACACTTTAGCAGAACGCAAACTAGTCATACAATGAGAGAAAGAGATGGAGAGAAAGAGAAGGAGAGAGAAAGAGAGGATTGAAACGAAATAAAGGCAAAGTTAACTGAAAGGCGTTATAGATCATTTTACTCATAAACGAACCGTAACGTCGTTATCGTCGCAAACGACGTAATCGGTAATAATTTTCCATTTTTATCACTTCGTATGTTCTTGGAAAAGACATTTCTGGATTCTCTTGGTGAGGGAGAACAGGAAATCTATTACTTTCGTAATTTGGTTCGCCACTATGACATCTAGAAAAAGTCCGCATTATTTGCTAATGCATGGCTTTCTTCATCACCTATGTAACCTGTAGTCCCGTTGATCGTCGAGTGACTCGAGCGGGCGCCAGTAAATCCTCCATTTTTCCCTGACGCGTGCAAGAGTAGCTCAGTGGGTTCTGCTTGCTTTAGGGACTCGTAGAGCATCATATTTTTCTTCTAAGTTGATCTCGATTGTATTGTCGGCTCTGATGGAGACGAAGACGTCGAAACGTTAGCTGAATAAACAACTCGTATTAACCTCGTGTAAGCTCAACAATATAAACAAATGTTGATTATTATAGTACCAAGGTTAAATGACGGTCGCTTTCAGAATTAAACAATTCTGTTCGATGTATTCCATTCTACTGCATGTCTTCTAAAAAGCTAAGCAAATATGCAAAATGGAACGAAAACAAAGTTTTTGTTTACTGGATCGGATCATAGAGCAACAACGGATTTTGCATTCGGCAATTTTACGTTTGTGGCGCTACCGTGCCAAACGCTTCGCGATTGTGCCAGCTAACATAACACCGAAAAGTGCGGGCTAGATTATCCGTTGAAAAACAAACTATTATCAACGGATAAGCATATCAGCAACGAGCGCCCTATATAAAAGAGCGTTGCCTGGTGACCATGGCTCATTCGTGCGGTGTTCACTGAAGAAGATCCTGTCTCGGTACGACAACGAAGACGCCACATCGAGATACCGAGCAACTGTGAACCACCGGCACGAATCATCGGCTCTGATGAAAACGAAGGCATCGAAACGTTAGCCGAAATAAATCTGTTTATCCACCTCGTGTAAGTTCAACAATTTAAGTACATGTTTTGCGATCTCTTGATTTCTCCAATAAAGCTAGGAATCGACATGTATTCTTTCACTGGCAAGCTAACACGTAATTGGCGGACCACTTTGTTCGGCTAAAGCTTCGAAACAGAGTTAGGCACCTCATATCCGTTGGATCTCTCGCGAAAATCATCGAAGCGACATCGAACATGTTCATCACCTGTATCACTTGTATCACCCCGTTGATCGTCTAGTGACTCGAGCGGGCGTCAGTAAATCCTCCATTTTTCCCTGTCGCGTGCAAGAGCAGCCAAGTGGGTTCTGCTCGCTTTAGGGACTCGTCGAGCATCATAACCTTCTTCTAAGCTTTTCATGAAAAACTCTGACCATCGGGTCGGTGCTCTTCCTTCCTCCAGTACGTTTGACATCCCGAGGAATCCAGTCACTAACAGCTCTTGTCCATCGGTTACCATTCATACGCATCACGTGTCCGGCCCTTATTTTTGACTGTGTGTCGTGTAGAACCATCTTTGATTTTTGATCGTTGACGTAGGTCGGAGCTTTGGATCCCATCCCTTACTTGTGTGAAACGGGATACTCCTAGCATCGTCCTTTCGACTGCGCGTTCGATAACGCTGATCTTTCATCCTGTTTAAATAGCGAGCAGGTTTCTGAGGCATACGTTAGGGCAGGAAGAACCGTTGAGTCGAAAAGGTGGGCACGCAGTCGGCTGTTCTTTGTTCGCTTCACTACATCCTCGCTGCTCTTGAAAGCTCCCCAAGCCGCTCGTTTCCTTCTGCTCAGCTCTGGAGCTAAGTCGTTCATCATATTGATTTCCCGACCTAGAT
>MQTX01000280.1:297902-313770 GCA_009735665.1 Angiostrongylus cantonensis | reverse complement strand
TGAGCCTTGTTAACGTGTGAATGTTGTCCATCGTACTAAATCCTTCTCGGAACCTTTCTTGCTCTAATGGCTGTCCTTCGACCAGTGTTCTGTCAATCCTGTTTTAGGATGACTCGAGTGAAAAGTTTGTAGACGACAGACAGCAAGCAGATTGGGCGACAGTTGCCTATATCGTGTAGGTCCCTCTTCTTGAACAATAACGCGATCTTGCTGGTCTTCAACTGGGTAGGGATCTTGCATTCAGACAGGTAACGTGAGAAGAGCTGAGCCAGTGCTTACGAGGACTTGTGGAATGTTGTTCAGATGTTCTGGTCCCATCCTCTCCGGACTTGGTGCCGTTCGATTTTTTACCGACGACATGGCATGTCGGTATTTGGAACGGTGAAGCGGTAGTACTACACATCCATCCTCTTTTATTTCATAAAACTGGATGTGGACGTGGCTATCGAAGAGATCTGAGTCGTATTCGTCAATGATTTTTTCCATTGCGTTTCTGGGCGCTGTTAGTGTTCCGTCTGGGCGTCGGAGTGCAATCATTTTGATCTTGTAATTGGCGAAGCTTCGGTGGGCTTTGTGAATGCTTTTCTTAGCCTCTGCAGCTTCGACCTTTACTGCTGCTCTTCTCCCTTCACCTCCTTTTATCGCTTGTCTGCATTGTTTCGCAAGCTCGGACGTTTGCTCGTGGTTGCCTGCAGCTCGTGCGATTCCACGCTGGCGTATTAGGTCGAGAGTTTCTGGAGACAGAGGTCTCTTGGTGACTGTCGAGCTCTCAGCCTTCATGGCGCTAACTTGAAGATGTTCAATGAGCCGATCATATTCCTCGTCGATGTTGTCGACAGCGGCATATTCCCATCAGCCGACTAACGAGTTGAGTAAGTCCCGTTTGTGGTGGCTCTGAGGCCTCGGTTTTTGAATTTAGCGGCTTTTTCTCCTTTTCGTGAGAAATAAAGTCTTGCACGAAGGAGACGGTGGTCTGATCCCTAGGCAAAACTTTCTATTGACTATGATGTTGTCTATTTCGTTATGATAGTTTCCATTGGGAGATTCCCACGTCCAGCGTTGAGGGTGAGGTTTCTGGTATTGCGTGTTGCCATGGGTGGTCTTGGTTGCCATGATAAGCTCAGAGAGCCGCTTACTCTGTTCGTTCCATTCTAATCCGTGGGTCACAATGTGAGGTTTCTCAGACGATCTTCTTGGCTTAATGTTCGCATTGAAATCTCCAATGATGACCTTGAAGAACGTATGGTCTTCTCTGTGGAGCCTCTCCAAGTCCGCACCCACGCATGCATGAATACGCTTAGCAAATTTAGAAATTATGTGCCAAATCGGCGCAGCAGAAACAGGGAGTCCATC
Source organism: Angiostrongylus cantonensis (assembly GCA_009735665.1). Classification (NCBI taxonomy): domain Eukaryota; kingdom Metazoa; phylum Nematoda; class Chromadorea; order Rhabditida; family Metastrongylidae; genus Angiostrongylus; species Angiostrongylus cantonensis. The sequence continues at coordinate 312,417 of MQTX01000280.1, read as the reverse complement.
CCCTGGATCCACCTGCATCTCAAGGAAGCATAGGTCGCTTTTGGTCCGCGATTAGCCCCCTATCCGCCACCTGGGGACGCGCCACGTAGCCTCGCGTCTAACCGGCTCGAGATCCCTCGTATGAGGGAGATCCGTGGATTCCGTGGATTCGGTCGTATAGAATGAAAAATCCTATCATGTATGTAAAGGTTTTACATTTGATTGAATGTGTTTAACTACTTTTCCGAAATGGTGCGGAAAGAATTTAAGATTTCTGTATCTTAACAGCGAAATGTAAGTGATACTATGCGGTTGTAATATGCAGTAAAGATGGATAAAATCCGGTTGTTTCCGTTCTGTTTGTGAAATACCGCATGAACGAATGGTGGTTTGTTTTATAGAGAAGCCTGGAAAATTCATAACTAAGGTGAGATTCTTTTGTTCGCAAACTTCTCAGTGTTCAACCAACGGCATTGTGACTACTATAGGATATCTCTACCTACTGCGCTACATACGTCGGTCGCACTGAATGGATTGAGTAAAAATGTAGAAAAGTTGAAAATTTTTTTTATCATGCTTTCAGTTTCTCGTTACAAGCGACTACAAAACATCTACAACAAACATACATTACTGTACGAGATCTCACGTTACTGCTACTTCTATGCCGGTCTCGGTGAACTCTTATTTCTTTCGGCTTTGTCGATTGTTGGCGAACGAGAAAACATTCGTAAGTTCATTGCCTTTATATCGTTTCTTTCAAATGAACATTTATGCCGATAAAACACTACGGAAACCCACCTTAATCATTTAAATAATATTAACCTAGCTCATCTATGTATTATTAATCACTGCCCTGCAGAATTGCACAAAAAAAGAAGAAAGAGTGGAAAAAGGAGAAGGATAGGGCTTACTTTGATGCTGGTCACTTTTTTCTTATTCTTCAACCTCGTCGTTTATTGAGAGGGTTTTTGGAGATTCGAGTTAGCCATCTGGAAATTCTGGAGCGAGGTTAACTGAATTGGATTGAACTAGTTTCATCTAATTAGGTTGTAAGATGATGAGGATACTTTATTCACGAACTAAATCAAGTAGGAAATTTGCTTTCTCACTAAAAAATTAAGTTCTCGTTCAAAACTCAGTACGGTGTTTTAAATTCGTAGCTGAATAGATTTAAGGCTTTTGTATTCAACGTTTCAATATTTTGATCTGAGCAGCAGTTAACTTTTCGCTTCGAATGAGTTGCCTCATTTGGACCGAGCCGGAAAATTCATTGTTGGACTTCTGAGATGGGGGATCACCCACTCGTTTTATAGGAGGGTAGTGAGCACGCGTAAGAGAGGTCTAGAGTCCAAGAAAATGTGATTTCATACTATGCGATGTTTTGTCATTGTCCATGAGAGAGGTTCGCTCATCTAATCGTCTGTACGATCGAACGTCTAAAAAATAACGGTTAGAGCGTTCGGCATTGAGGAATTGCTGAGAAATGCTTCATGTATTCGAGTTCCTTAAACATTGTTACAGGTGATTGAATGCATAGCTGATTTACACAACGATTGGCGGAGGTCTACCGATATATCGAGTCATTAAGGCTATCCTCCCAGGCACTCCGGCACCAACATGCCGACCACTAGAGGGGAAGGGAAAGTTGGTTAGCTCGGGGCGGGATCGAAATGACCATTGCGCTTGTATTGTACGTCACCTCTCACTACTGCGCTGCGTGTGTTCTATTGGAGTCCTAGGAGATCGAAATTTTAGAAGTTATTATTGTGGAAGGTCTTCCGAAGGGATCTATGGTGTTTTTATTCGGGTTTTTTACTTTGTTTTGATATATCGTTTTCGATCGCCCTTTTGTTTGAGTTGGTCTTTTTCAAATTAGGTAATATTTCAGAGCTCCATGTGATATTCTTCTACACTTTTGGCTTCTGTTGCGTTGTACACATGATTTCGAACATTTTCTGCCATGCACACTCTCTTTACTACCTGAATCCATATGTAATTCTTTTTAATCTTTACCTTTTTAAACGAACATTAATCAGCTTACACTGTTTTAGTCATTCCTATCAATAATTTTCTCAATTAGTACCTTAGCAAACCTAAAGGTTTTCTTCATCAAAAGGTTTATGAGAATTTTGCGATAATTAGCGAATTTGTTGTTGTTGAAGACAAAGCCACCGTGTTGTATCACTTCCTCTGTATTGGTAAGGCACTCCTGTTCGTCACCAATTCTTCACAAACGTTGTGAACCCATCCACTCAGTTTGCAACCCTTTTTTGCCATAGGCGTTCATCACGGCACGTGTGGACCGGAAGCACCTTTCCAGACAAGCTTGGGGCCAATCTTCCCGATTTCAGAGAAAATGGGACGCTTGACTGGCTGAGTACGGAGTCGAACTAGAAGCACCTGTCCTTATTATTGAATGCTATCTTTACCAGTGTTCTTCTAACGTTCGTTGTAAAACAACGTAAAGCAATCGCTTTTTCGAGAGAGGTTGTAAAATTTAGAAACGATGCGAGAAATTTCATGGCCCGCTATGAATATTTTATTGTTTTTACTTCCCGTTGATGTGTGCTTGCTGATGGCACTGATTAATAGGAACTAGCTGAGAGACAGGCTAGACGAAAGACCCGCATAGTAGGGTGGTGAACGAGTTACCCCCAGAAAGGTAATAGCGCCTTCGTTCCTCACCACAGACACATGCGGTCCGGAGTTTGCAAATATCTAAGTTGTGGTTCCCGTTACATGGTTTTGCACCTCTAATTGTTGGAGCTTTTAACGATTTTTTTCTTGATTTATTATTCCACTTACTGGATGCTTATTTTTTGGTGTTTTCTATTGCTCGCCTCCCATATAGTTTTTGAACCGTTGATGTGATAATGTTCAAAAAAAGAAACCCACTTCTTCATTATTAACCTTATCATTTAGTCAGTGAGGGTTGATGTCTTCAAAAGTTGATAAATTTCCAACTTTGGATGAAACATTGTGGTCCCAATTCCGTTTTTCTTAGGGTCGAATCGGCTATTATTTGAAGATTATCTCTGCTTCACTCTACATTATGTCAGCACCTATCTTAGTGGGATCATTTATTCTCTACTGGAAACGATGCTTAACTTGGGGTAAGTAGTTGTAAACTCCTTTACAAAAATTTGTTGTTGCCTTTCGAGAAGAAGCCGAATGGATAACGAAATGTAATCCCCTACTAGAACGTTCACATTTGCTGGTTCAATTCCCGTCAGCAGCCCCTATGGTTTACAAGTTCTAGAACGCGTAAAGTGACATTTGACGGTGGTTCACCGATGCATGAAAGCAGTGTTTTTATCCTCTCAGAAAAGTGTGGTAGCAAATTGCTGACCTCGGAGTGAATAAGGACTTGGCCTGCTCACCATGCGGAATCGAGTTAACCGCAATATTTATACTCCTGGGCACGTCTAATAGCTGCACCACACATGCACTATGATAAGAGGTGCTTCGTTAATAGAAATATTATATATATTTAACTGCAGCTTATGATGTGTTTGCTATTTGCGAATACTCTGGTGTGTTTCTAAACATCTGCTTCCATAGTTGTGCGTTCTTCGATATTCGCTATAAGGTCTGCTTTAGGTGAGTGGTATTTAGCCCAACGTTCTTTAATTTTTACATTTTTTTCTGTAATTTTATGCTTGAATGGATGATAGATAGCCTGACTGATCATTCGATGCTTCTCGAATATATGAAACATGGCTGATTTTGTTGAATTGCACGGTTCTGCTTACTACTTCGTTCCCATTATTCGTTTCACTTTTAAATTTTTACCTTTCTTTTCGTTGTCTGATATAGGGATAAAGAGCAATTAATTAGATAAGTAAAGGCTGTCAGAGAAGTATGAATGAAAGCGATTCTTTAAAGTCGCTAAATCGATACATACTGGTATTTACTTTCGAGATCCACCACCGATTACGGTAATATGTTTAGTGTCCGTCACATCGAACCGATCAAGGAGAAACCAGTCAGAGAGAAAGAAACAATATCAGGCTCGGAGATTGAGCTGAAACAGAGAGCTAAAGTGTGAGTACTTCTGTCTCGGAAGAAGAAGAAGAAGAAGAAGTGGCAGAGTTTATGAAACTTCATTGAGTGCAATCGTTTTCCAGACTTCAACCTGCATTATCCCTCATTGTAACATACATGGGCGATTCTCCTCATTTAGCTTGCACCAATTATAATTGTAGCAAATTTGGAAGTTTCCTGATTTACTGAGCGATTTGTTGTTTGTACACAATTAAATATAAGCTTCTATCTTTCTTCCCATTATAATTTCACCACACTACTTTTAATAGAAGGTCGGTCGTGAGAGTTACTACATGTCGTACCAGTAATATGCTTCAGACTTGTGAAAGGAGCGCTGTCACTAAGACAAAAGTTCGTGTTTGAATGCGTACATTGCGGTCAATTTGATCCTTCCAGGCTCTGAGGAAGGCGAAATCCTCCGAAACGTCAACTTGTGCGCAAATGAAAAAAATCAAATTGCACTTCATGTTTCCTAAACAAGAATATAAAGAAGGTTTTATAGAGTTTCTAGTCAAGTTTCATAAAGACGATAGATCGAGTGCGATAAATTGGGAATAGGGGTATAAGGAAATAAGCAATATTAGGTGGTAAACCTAAGCTGATTTGCTACTGTAAAAATATTCAGAGTCTTTGGTGGCATCCGAACCCACAGGTTAAGCTTTCCGGCGGCACACGTATCTGAAAGCACCCACCTGATGTTCTGAGTTTTGCTCGTGTCTCAGCATTCCTGTGTTTGTATCTCAGATAATGCCTGGTATGAAAAAAAAGAGTAGGCACTAAATAAATTTGATGAGCAAGGCCTTGAATGCTTTCGGTTACGACGTTGATGCATCTATGATTAGGGGTATTCTTTCTTTGATGAGCTTACACGAGGTTGAATTTTTGCCGCCACATCGAGACGAATAACAAGCGTGGACCATCGACTCGGATCATCGGCTCTGATGAAGACGAAGACGTCGAAACGTTAGCCGGTAATAAATATTTTTATCAACCTCGTGTAAGCTCATCAAAGAAAGAATACATATTGATTATGCACACCGAGGTTCAAGGAAAGTCGATTTCGAAGTATGATTAGGGGCTTCAGGAAAAGGACGCCTGCCCAGACAGCAAAAATGTGTATTAGATGAAAATAGTGCTACGGCCTACAGTATTAATTGCCTAAATAAACAGAACGTATTTAGCCTGACTACTGGAAGTATGCTTATGGTAAAAATAAATTAAACGTTACGAATATTTTCCTTTATTATAGCGTCGGCACCAGCAGTCAGGAGTTTTGTAAATAACTTAGCATCATTGCGGTTATTCTGGTTTTTTTCTATATCGCTTTCGTCAGGCTCAGCCGTGCCTTCGGATTCGCCTAAGATTAATTGTCTCTGATTATCGCTCATTGATGGGGGTTCGTATGGTGCAGTGGTAGGAGGTGCCCTGTAACACACACGTGGAATCGGTGCCCGCGGCCATGGCTCACTAACTCTTTCATCCCTCCGAGCTGGGCAAGTTGGTAACAGAATTGTCTGGGAGGATAGCAGCACTGGGTCGATACATCATCAGGCCACCGCGAGTCATTGTGAAAGGTCAGACATGCATTCAATCACCTCCAAAAGATACTTAATGAAGTCGAATGCATGGCGCATCCCTCATGGATTTATCAACACCGAGAGCTTTAGTTTTATTCACCGCTCTTTGCTACAAGGCTAATATTAAAAATGACCTGGTCGACATTTATCGTCTTTCATCCCGAATCCTGCGATTCCAGTGTTGACGAGACGCTTTGGGAGGTGTATTGAAAGATTTGATATGACGACATGATATTTCCAAACCAAGCCTTATGTCTGAACCATGCAATGCAGTCGCCGAGGAATGTGCCCTTCATCAAGTATCGTTTGAGGTAATGAATGCATATCTGGAATATACAGTGAGTCTCGGTAGCTTCTCGATATATCGAGTGAACCCTGCTATCCTTCCAGGTAGGTGTAGTACCAATTTGCCGAGGTCGCAGGCATGGAGGGCTTGCTAAACCTGGGGAGCAGAATCGAACGTATGTGTATTGCAGGAAGCATATAGCAACTGTGCTACAAAAGTGCCTTGGACATGTACATGCGAAGTACGCCCACTTGGAACTGCATCCTCTACGGTGGACTTGATCACATAGGCAACAAGGATAAAGAACGTTGTCAATGGATTGGCTAAGATGAAAAAACGCCGTCCATTCAACGCCATCTATGGTAACGGAGGAAAACTTTTCTTCGGAAAATCCGACAATAGAGGAGTCGGCGACGTCGTTTTCGTCAGTACGACTTTGGCCATGAACACTGATTCATTCGAACAACTAACGAGGGGAATAGGACGATTACGGTTGAAGGGATGTGGATCAGTACCAGCTTCAACAAACTTCGTTGTTTACGTATCAACATCAAACTATGAGCAAGAGGAAGTCGAAGCGTTCTATACGGACTTGAAAAAGACTATATACAGAGAGGACCATATGTTCTCTAAGGAGGTTTAATCATTGGTGATTTTGACGCTAAGATTAGACCCAGAAAAATTTTTAAAGAACGTCACACTGGGACCCACGGATTAGAATGGAACGACCAAAATGAGCTGCTCTCTGGATTTATCATTGTGACCGAAACCGTTCACGGTATCTCGCAATTCTAGAAGCCCAATCTCAACGCTGGACTTGTGAGTTTTCCAATGAGGAATATCACAACGAAATAGACTACAACGTGGTAAATCGAAGTTTTTGCCTGCTAGATATCGCTGTCTTAAATCTCTTCGCGGGATCAGACTATCACCTCCTTCGTGCAAGAGATCAGTTCTATCTCGGAAACGAGTGAAAGCCGCTAAGCCAAAAACGGAATTCCAAAACAACCATAAACTGGGGTCCATTCAGTTTATTAGTCGGCTGTTGGAAAGATGCTGGTCACATCGACGAGGAATACGTTCGGCTCATTCAACATCTTCACGTTAGCGCTATGAAAGCTGAGAGTTCGAAAGTCGCCATGAGACGTCTTTCTCCAAACACACTCGACCGGATACTCCCACGTGGAATCGCATGAGTCACAGGCAACCGTCAACTGACATCCGAACTTGCAAAACAATGCAGACAGGCGATAAAAGAAGATCTTAAAGGGCGGAAGCTACGGTCGAAGCTACAGAGCCTGCGAAAGGCATTCGCAAAGCCTTCAGAAACTTTGTCAGCTACAAGACCAAGATGATTGCACACCGACGTCCAGTCACAACAGTTACAGCTTACAGTTAGGAAGCTAATGAAAAAAGTCGCTCACGATTACAATTTAGATCTCTTTAACAGCACCTACTTTTGGCTTCACACGAAATAAAGAGGTATAGGTATGTCGCTCCACTTGTTCTCCCTTTCGAAGACCAATATTCTATTTTGTCGGTGAAGAATCGCATAGCAGCAGGTCCGGAATGGTATGCTCTGAGCGCCATGACAACTTTCCGCCAGATCTGATCAACACACTGGCTAGGCTGTTCACACGTTAAAGAATAAAAATGATAAAGCTCTCGGCGTTGATCAATCCCTGAGGGATGCGCCATGCATTCGACTTCATTAAGCATCGTTGGAGGTGATTGAATGCATATCTGGCCTTTACAATGACTCGCGGTGGCCGGCCGATGTATCGAGCCAGGGCTGCTCTCCTCCCAGACAAGTCTGGTACCAATTTGCCGACCCCGGAGGGATGGAAGGCTTGGTGGGCCATGGGCGTATTTCACATGCGCGCCGCAGTGGGGCCTCCAACCACTGCGCCACACGCGCCCAACGTGTTCACACGTTACCTATCAGAATTCAATTTTTCTGTTCATTGGAAGACGAGTGAGATTGTGTTATTGTTCAAGAACGATGACCTTCACGATGTCGGCAACTATCGCGCAATCTGCATGCAAGCTGTCTTCAACGAACTCATCGCTCAAGCTACCGCGATCAGGATTTGCAGAACTGCCAGCGAATTGCCCAGAATGGATGAAGGACGGCGAAGCAAGAAGGCATTGTTTTAAAAAAGAGTCAGAACATGGACCACATCCACACGATAACAAGATTCAACGAGGCATCGCGAGAGTACAAGAGACTAATATATCTCACTGTTATCGATTTAAGGAAAAAGTTGAGATGAAGGCATTCATGGAAGCTCAATAGAGCTATGGCATCCCTACCTAGTATACAAAAATTGATAGTTGATGATAAAAATGACAGATAATACTGACACGCGCGATGATTCGTCTTGTTCCTGTGGAGTCACCTAACTCTATAACATTTTACATCTCGTTTTCAGCGCGATGTGTACTTCAGCAAATGCCAGTTGCTGTCGTAATGGAAAGAGAAAGGCGGAGTGGTGGAAAGTTCCACGTGTTTAGCGAACGCTGTTCAAATCCTACAAGCTCCAAAAACGTTTTTGTTCCAAATTTTTTCACTAGCCATATTCCGATGATGTGTTCTACGCATACAACTATAGAAATTCTATTTTTCTTGTACCTGCGGTGAAATCTTACAATAAAAACAAGCAGCCTTTTACATAACTCTACTTCACACACTATGTTGATTCCACCACTTCTTTCAATCGATTAGTTTTTCGCATCCGTCTTCTGTAAAGGCCTTTGGGATTTCCTTGTGTGTCCGGTCTCACTTGAACGTTTCTTCCTCCCCATAAATGTCTCTGAATACTGATCGAGTTGATGTTGACTGAAATCCTGGGATAGCCTCGTTAGCGAGAAGTAGAGCCATTTGTCATGCACATTCTACGCTACGGTATCTCTATTCACGCTGCTACCTGATACTCATAAGAATGATATTTTTGACTGATAATAGACATCTTCCCACTCATCTGTGAGACAAACGTTTTGTATATTCCCAGGTGGCAAATAGTAGCTGGTCACACCCGAACCAGAAGTATCTATATAGTTCCCTCGAGAGCAGATGACTTGAGTTCTTTGAGGGCTTATATATCACATATTCTCATCTAGACCAGCAAATGCTTGCATGCATGTTCATTGCTTCTTTTGTGCGCAAACTTTTTATTTTCTGTATTATTTATGCAGTTTTCTTTAGTTTCTGTTCGAAAACCGTCGACTAATGGTAAATTTATTATTTATTTATTTATGATCTTATAAACTGATCTTCTTTAGCTGCTGTGAGGTTGGTATAGTTAAAATTATTACTGTTGATACCAACCTCACAGCAGCTAAAGAAGATCAGTTTATAAGATCATAAATAAATAAATAATATATTATCTACATATGCCGAGGTTTATAGAAAGTCGGTCTTTTGAGGCAAATTTATTATTCTGCTTCGAAATCAACATTTTCTATTTTTATGATAACGTTAAACTCTGTAATTTGAATAGAAGTTCTGCGGTACCTTTAAGTGGAAACTTTTCTGAGAATGTTTGTTGCTAATCCTCTGGTATTATTGATATTGCGAGCGGTTTACTATGTGTCATATTTCGAAACCGTGAGTTAATCACTATCGGATTTCATCTTTATCGTCCTCTGTTTTCCTTCAATCATTTCTAGTTTTCCATTTTTAATATGAACAGCGCTGGTAGCGCAGTCGCTGCAATGTCATCCAATAATACTCACACGCTTATAGTTCAATACCGCACCAAGCCAACTGAGCATTCTATTCCCTTCGCCACACGGGAATTGCTGTCGGATTTGTTTGCAAAATGTACTCTCCGATCCACAAAGACTTCTGACTGCAAGTGGTGGAGATCTGAGAACACCCTAAACAATCAGCCATCCCAAGCTCAAAAGACCATCATTCAGCGATGTTCGTGAAGAACGCTAAAATTTGCAAATACCAACCGACGTCGTCAAAATTGGTTCCATTTGAATAATGTTCAATGTTATAAGAACAACGTAATAAGCAAAGGAAGATGGTGCAATTACCGGCATCGATTTTCACTCCCATGTTGTCCCATTTCAATCTTCCTATGACGTTTTCGAAGGTGGTGGTAAATATTTTTGCCGAGATGGTATCGTTTTTTCGGACCTTTGTTTTTACATCGATGTTAATATCTTTATAAAATGGTGATATTTTTGTTTCGAAATTTTCATAAGCTTTCAAAGGATTTCCATGTACTCACTAGCTATGCGATGGTGGTCTAAAGATTCCGTGACAGTTTCTGTCTCAACTGAGTCGTAATTACTCAAGGGACCAACTTTCTGCATAGTTTCTATATTATATTGAGCCGTAATTACTCTTTAGGCAGATGAAGGTGAAACAGAGATAGCACTTGTACTTCAGCACTTAAAAGGGTCTGGTTATCATGTGGGTATGCTTTATCATATTAAATATTTTTCGAGACGCTTTTAGCTCACATGACTGTCCTTGGTCCAGTATTTTGTCAACCCTGCTGAGGACGGCTCGAGTGAAGAGTTTATGGACAATGGCCTGCGAAAAGACTTGGCAGTGGTTACCGATATTTCCTTTTTTGTTTAAAAATATGGTTCGCCTGGTCCTCTACTGAGTAAGAGTCATGCATTCCGGCAAATATTAGGCTGTTAATAAATAAATGCAGTGGACCACCGGCTCGGATCAAAACGAAACCGTCGAAACGTTAGCCGAAAATAAACATCGTTTATCAGCCTCGTGTAAGCTTATCAAAGAAAGAGTACATATTGATTTGTCCTATCGAGGTTAAAGGGAAGTCGATTTTGAAATATACTATTTTAAATCTCATGACTTGCTTCAAACAAAACTTTATTAATCAAAATAAAAATTTGAATCTCCACATTTTTGATAACTAGAAACAATTTTATTTATTTCAATTGCCTCAAATTCTGAAGTTCTGGAAGCGATTAATTCATTGAAGGAATTTTTTGCACCATCGTGGTTGCTGAAGCATTTCTCGCACAGGAAATTTTCAAGGCGCTTAGATTCCGGTAATTGCGCCATGTTCGTCTTACTGGTGTCGGTGTCTTCGTCTCGCCTCGGCAAGTCCGACGACGTCGTACCTTATACTTTTTGCTTGCGTGATCAATCTTCTGTCGAGGACTAAGATGTAACTGTGCGTGCTTTCTAGCTACAGATCGTCACCTTAAGGTATGTGCCAAATCGGCGCAGCAGGAACAGAGAGTCCATCCTCTGAATCCACCTGCGCCTCACGGAAACTTTGGTTCCTCTGGCATACGATTAACCCTTTGTTCGCCATCTGGGGAAGCGCCACATTGCCTCGGATCGGCGAGAGAACCTTTTAGAAGGGAGATCTGTAGCGATTGTAACTTTGAATATGAGTTTTTTAATCCTTTGTTCTCTTCCTGCTATAATTTTTCACGGTAGGGTTTGAAGTGAAATACAACCACAACTATGCTGAGATATTCGCGAAACGTGGATCTCGGGCCAGATCGAACCACCTTCTCCGGGAACTCGCGCATTACTCACTGCGCCACGGAGTCCATCGCTCTGCGTTTCTCTCAGCTATTTTTCTATTGACTCTTCAACGAGATTGATCCCAGAAAGGGAAACCGTGGTTTGATCTGGCCGAGGGTCCAAGATTTAAGAATATCTCAGCATCTTTGTGGTTGTTTTCGCATAAAACCCAGAGGTGAAAATTGTAGTAGGCAGTAAAAAAAAAAGTAAGCATTGTGATTTCGACTGCAGTCTCTGCTTAACTGTTTAACGCCGATGTGGGCTCTCCAGCTCAATCCCCTTGACGAGTTATTGTTGATGGCACTGGTAGGTAGAAAACTAGCTGAGAGAAGCGCACAGCAATGAACTCCATGTGTAATGCGCGAGACCTCGGAAAGGGAAGTCGCAGTTCGATCTGGTACGATATCCAATTCTTGCTAATATCTCAGCATCGTTGTCGTGCCATTGTTGGCTCAGATCATCTTCTTCGTGTTCGCTTTATTCACAAATTGGAGAAGAATTCCACAAATCATGCGAAGAGTAAACGAATCGCAGTTAACCAGCCAGCTCTTAGGAATGCCTTATGCAACCATGGTTGATGCAAATGCAAGATCTGATGGAAGACTCCGAGATGTTATTGAACGATTTCCGAATCTGTTTAGAAAGCTTTTCCCAGTTCAGTGAGAAACTCTGCGGGTATCAATGACGTCCTGTCTACTATAGCTGTAATTACTGTAATTACATGACAAAAATTCTTACTGACTTCAACAGTCATTTCACAAATGCGATTTAGGTTATACGAAACCCGCTCAAAATTCCGGCCGGTTAAGAAGTACGACACGCCGAAACAGTCTCCGCAGAGTTGTTCATTCCTGTAATATGTCCCTGCAGTCATTTAATTAGCACAAGGAAACGATACCTGTGAAGACAGATGTTCCTCTTCAGCCTATTTGTTTGTCGACATCATTGTCACCTCTTCAAACAGTATTATCGAAGTGGAGACAATAGTTGCTGGGTTCAGTTAAATAGGAAAAACGATAGAGCTACCGCTCAATCGGGAGAGAACCTAGTCTAGGAGAAACAGCCAACATGAAGAAAAACATGTCATTCTGAAGGCAATATCTGTTTATAAAAACATTTTTTTTTCAATGAGCCTTGTTAACGTGTGAATGTGGTCCATCGTAGTAAAAAAAAAAATTTTTTTTTCTTTTCTTTTCGAAATGGTAGGGTTTGAAGTGAAATACAACCACAACTATGCTGAGATATTCGCGAAACGTGGATCTCGGGCCAGATCGAACCACCTTCTCCGGGAACTCGCGCATTACTCACTGCGCCACGGAGTCCATCGCTCTGCGTTTCTCTCAGCTATTTTTCTATTGACTCTTCAACGAGATTGATCCCAGAAAGGGAAACCGTGGTTTGATCTGGCCGAGGGTCCAAGATTTAAGAATATCTCAGCATCTTTGTGGTTGTTTTCGCATAACACCCTGAGGTGAAAATTGTAGTAGGCAGTAAAAAAAAAAGTAAGCATTGTGATTTCGACTGCAGTCTCTGCTTAACTGTTTAACGCCGATGTGGGCTCTCCAGCTCAATCCCCTTGACGAGTTATTGTTGATGGCACTGGTAGGTAGAAAACTAGCTGAGAGAAGCGCACAGCAATGAACTCCATGTGTAATGCGCGAGACCTCGGAAAGGGAAGTCGCAGTTCGATCTGGTACGATATCCAATTCTTGCTAATATCTCAGCATCGTTGTCGTGCCATTGTTGGCTCAGATCATCTTCTTCGTGTTCGCTTTATTCACAAATTGGAGAAGAATTCCACAAATCATGCGAAGAGTAAACGAATCGCAGTTAACCAGCCAGCTCTTAGGAATGCCTTATGCAACCATGGTTGATGCAAATGCAAGATCTGATGGAAGACTCCGAGATGTTATTGAACGATTTCCGAATCTGTTTAGAAAGCTTTTCCCAGTTCAGTGAGAAACTCTGCGGGTATCAATGACGTCCTGTCTACTATAGCTGTAATTACTGTAATTACATGACAAAAATTCTTACTGACTTCAACAGTCATTTCACAAATGCGATTTAGGTTATACGAAACCCGCTCAAAATTCCGGCCGGTTAAGAAGTACGACACGCCGAAACAGTCTCCGCAGAGTTGTTCATTCCTGTAATATGTCCCTGCAGTCATTTAATTAGCACAAGGAAACGATACCTGTGAAGACAGATGTTCCTCTTCAGCCTATTTGTTTGTCGACATCATTGTCACCTCTTCAAACAGTATTATCGAAGTGGAGACAATAGTTGCTGGGTTCAGTTAAATAGGAAAAACGATAGAGCTACCGCTCAATCGGGAGAGAACCTAGTCTAGGAGAAACAGCCAACATGAAGAAAAACATGTCATTCTGAAGGCAATATCTGTTTATAAAAACAAAATCCACGGATCTCCCTCATACCATGGATCTCCCTCATATGTGAGGGAAAAGCTTGTAGACGACAGACAGTATGCAGATTGGGCGATAGTTGCCTACATCGTGTAGGTGTGTAGGTCGCCCTTCTTGAACAACAACACGGTTTTGCTGGTATTCCACTGGGTAGGGACCTTGCATCCAGACAGGTAACGTGTGAAGAGTCGAGCCAGTGTGTTTACGTTTTCCACACGCTTTATCAAAGTCCACAAGCATTCGTTCCGCTTGGATAATGGCTGGTGTTGTAAGAACGATATCATCAGCAAAGTGAAGAGATTTATTTCATAAGACGGGAGATGGACGTGGCTATCGAAGAGACCTGAGTAGTGTTCGTGGATAATTTTCTCCATTGTCTTTCTGGACGCTGTTATTGTCCCGTCTGGGCGTCGGAGTGCAATCATCTTGTTCTTGTAATTGGCGAAGCTTCGGCGGGCTTAGCGAATGCTTTTCCTAGCCTCTGCAGCTTCGACCATTACTACTGCTCTTCTCTCTTTAAGATCTTCTTTCATCGCCTGTCTGCATTGTTTCGCCATCTCGGGCGTTAGTTCACGGTTGCCTGCACTCGTGCGATTCCACGCTGGCGTATTAGCTCGAGAGTTTCTGGAGATAGACGTCTCTTGGTGACCTTCGAACTCTCAGCTTTCATGGCGATAAA
>MQTX01000280.1:177232-276719 GCA_009735665.1 Angiostrongylus cantonensis | reverse complement strand
GAAAGGACGATGCTAGGAGTATCCCGTTTCACACAAGTAAGGAATGGGATCCGAAGCTCCGACCTACGTCAACGATCGATAATCAAAGATGCCGTTCTATACGCCCAACAGTAGAAGATAAGGTGGGCCGGACACGTAATGCGTACAAATGACGACCGATGGACAAGAGCTGTTAGTGACTGGATTTCTCGGGATGTTTAACGCAGTGCTGGGAGACCACCGACCCGATAGTCAGAGTTCTTCACGAAAAGCCTAGAAGAAAGATATGATGATTGACGAGTCCCTAAAGCGTGGAGAACCCACTGAACTACTCTTGCACGCGATAGTGAAAAATGGAGGATTTACTGGCGCCCGCTCGAGTCACTCGACGATCAACGGGACTACAGGTGATACAGGTGATCTTGATGATCAATAACGAGCTTGGTATTACAGCATTCATTAATACAGAATTGCTGACCTTTCGGCAGTTCCGCCTTCTTCGGATCCAGGAATGATTAGATTGACATGCAATCTATACATGCTACGTACTCAGCCAAACATTGTCATAACCTTAGCGGATGAAATTTAACACATAATTTTGATTACGATTTCAATTTGTGTTTTTAATACGGATGCAGAGAAGTTTTTTACCTGTTTCGCCAATGTATTCTTCCTCGCACGATTTAAATGAAATCAAACAAGCCGTACTCGAACCCGTGCAAATCACCATTTCTGCCGTCAAGACGCATTTTGCAATTTTTCATTGTACACAGACGATCAAAAAGGCGGTTGCGAACTAGCTGGTGTCTTAAAATGTCTGGTGGTATTTCTATCACTGTTACCGAATTCTTAAGCAACGTTTCATTGTGGTACCTATTTCCTTGGAAATAAAAAGCAGGATAGATGGAACCTTATTCTGGCTAGAATAATCGTTTCGAGGTGTGGTTTTCCTGTGCCTATGCCAGGGAGATATAGGTTTCATAGACATTCGAAATGGCTATTTGACACGCCAGTTTCGAGGATTTACCCTTCTGCTCTCTTCCTGTACACACACTGGTGGTTGGTTTTATGTTTCTTAGAAGCACCTTTTTATTGCTGAGGTTTTTGTGAATCAAGAATATTCAGTAGTAGTATTCTTTCTTTCATGAGCTTACACGAGGTTGATAATAATATTTATTATCGGCTAACTTTTCGACGTCTTCGTCTTCATTAGAGCCGATGATCCGAGTCGATGGTCCGTGCTCGCTGTTCGTCTCGATGTGGCGGCTTCGCCTTCGTTTCGAGTTAGGTCTTCCTCAGCGGTCCATTTCCTCGAATGAGGCACACTCATTCAGTGATGCCCTTTTATACACGATGCTGATGGTGGATATAATGATAATGTGCTAGCTAATAATAACACCGACTTCTGCACGATGTGCGCGAAGATGTATGTCCTGAAGAAAAACAAGTTGTTTTCAACGGACATTATCATTACATCCACCATCAGCATCGTGTATAAAAGGGCATCACTGAATGAGTGTGCCTCATTCGAGGAGATAGCTCGCTGAGGAAGACCTGACTCGAAACGAAGACGAAGCCGCCACATCGAGACGAATAGCAAGCACGGACCATCGACTCGGATCATCGGCTCTGATGAAGACGAAGACGTCGAAACTTTATCCACCATCAGCATCGTGTATAAAAGGGCATCACTGAATGAGTGTGCCTCATTCGAGGAGATAGCTCGCTGAGGAAGACCTGACTCGAAACGAAGACGAAGCCGCCACATCGAGACGAATAGCAAGCATGGACCATCGACTAGGATCATCGGCTCTGATGAAGACGAAGACGTCGAAACAGCCGATAATAAATATTGTTATTAACCTCGTGTAAGCTCATCAAAGAAAGGATACATATTGATTAAACACACCGAGGTTCAAAGAAAGTCGGTTTCGAAGTATTCAGTAGTAGTATTCAGAGAGTAGAAATAATTTCATGTTTGCTCAACGAGAATGCAGTGAATTATTTAATCAGTGCTGAGGTTAGCAGAAGGTCGATCATTGAAATTACTGCACTCAGTAGTGAACATGCTCTGTTTAGGGTGTGAATTGGTGACCACGCCTAGCATGGGCAGCATCACCTTTGACGTTTCCGAGTGGATCTCCCCTTATTTTCCAGAGATTAATGAAATATCCTCTCAACAATTATTACATTTTCAGCTCATTTTCTTAATATAAACTAAAGGAAGGATAAAACATACAGTGCTGATATATTGCCTACGGTTGCGCCTTGCATTCGACTCCATTTGTAGCATCGCGGAAGTAATTGCGTCCATATTGGGCCCAGACACTAAGTTCCAGATGCTTACTGATATATCAAGTTAGTATTTCTAAAACCGATCTTCGTCTAACCTCGGTGTGACTAATCAACATGTATTCTTTCATTGATAAGCTAACACGAGGTTGATAAATTACATAATTTGGCTAACGTTTCGACTCCTTCGCCTTTCTTAGAGCCGACCAGAGTCAATGCCCACAGCTCTTCCTACTCTCGATATGGTGTCTTCATCGTTGTATCGAGTTGGATCTTCTTCAGCGGAGCATCGTTTGAACGAGGCAACCTGTTCTGCTCTGCTGCAATGCTGTTTTATAATGTATGGTTTTACCGATAATCTTCCATGTATAACTCGGTATCATTATCAGCTAGCATACAACGTAACAGTAATTCGGAAACCTACTTTCCTGAAGGAGATCCGATCCAATGCGGCGGCGAAGACACCACATCAAGATTACGAAGGGCTATGGACATTGATCAGGATCATCGGCTCTGAATGAAACGAATACATGGAAACATTAGCCGAATAAGGTTATTTGTCAACCTCACGTTAGCTTATCAGTTAAGGAATACATGTCAGTCCAGGTTTCTTATTCTTGTAGTTAAATCTGGTGAAGATTTCACGAATCCGGAAGAATAAGAAATTTGAATCGCGCTAGGCCCATGATCAAACCAGCGACTAGGTTTATATTTCAGGACGTCTGTAATGGCTGCTTCTTCCTCACTATTGGTTTCAGAAATCACCGTTAGAAGAGCTCTACTGATATCGGCAACCATGGTTTAAAAATGTTTTTTTAATTTTTCACTTGGCTCTCTTTTATATTCATCGCCTCACACGTGTCATCATGGAAACAGTCAGATTTCTATGTGGACCTTGTGAATACTTAATGATTTTGTGTTCTTTATGAATATGGCTGAGTGATGGTTGGGTAGGTTCTTCTGGAATCCTGGAATAGCCGATGCTTTGGGGCAACAATGTCTCGCCACATCCGCACGCTAACCTTTGTGTATAGTAGGAAGTAGTTTACAGGTAAACATTGCATCCCAATCCTGGAGGAACGAAACGCTCGTTTATCTGGGGGAGGGGGGTGGGGGGTGCGGGATCGAACAAGGACCTTATGCGTATTACCATCACGGATTCATAGTGCTGCACTATTCCTACCTCCAGCGGTGTTTTATCACTTCAAATTCGTGGAGCTTCTATTGAGGGATATTCGTTAATAATCCCATAGTTATTGTACGTGCACTGATAGTGTAGCGGTGTCTATTTGATTAAGTTTCTTTTGTTTGTTTTCAAAGTGCGGCGGTTTTTTAAGATGAAAAAACAACAGAACACGGGTTAAATGTTGTATGTTTAAACAACGTTAAGTACAGTGTAGCATTAACTATATTACACCTAAGAGTGATTTTACATACGTTTCGTTGGGATTATTGTTGTGGAAGTTACAATTTTCCTATTGTATCAGTATTCACCTCAGAAACGTTAGGTTGTCATTGCTTGATTCTGTACACTTATTATTTGAATGGTCTTTGTTGGTGAAAAGATAAAGGATAAAGCTCTCGGCGTTGATCAATCCATGAGGGATGCGCCATGCATTCGACTTGGTTAAGTATCGCTGGAGGTGATTGAATGCATATCTGGCCTTTACAATGACTCGCGGTAGCCTGTCGATGTATCGAGCCAGTGCTGCTATCCTCCCAGATGAGTCTGGTACTAATTTGCCGACCCCGAAGGGATGGAAGGCTCGGTGGGCCATGGGCACAGCAATCGATTCCACGTGCGTACCGTAGTGGCGCCTCCAACCACTGCGCCACACGCGCCCGTGGCCTTTATTGGTAACGGCTACAATGCATTCTAAATCAGCTGTACTCGCAGCTGCAGTTGTTTTACAGATCACGGTATGAGACTCGCAAGCGATACCATGCTCGAACAAGACCACCACCATGGACTACGATTGCGAGAGAAAGGAACGAATGGCATATGTGCTGGGGTCCGCACAACTCGTGAAGACGGACCGTCCAAGTATCCAAGTAAGTATAATGTATAGTACATTCATCACCTGTTAGCTCTTGGCTCTTAGTTCTCTGCGTTGATCAATCCCTGGGTTATGCATCATGCGTCCAACTTCATTAAGCATCGTTAGAGGTGATTGAATGCATATCTGTCCTACCCGGAAGGATGGAAGGCTTGGTGGGCCTTGGGCGCGGCGTCGAACCAGTGTGTAATTGAAGGGCACATCTAACCACTGCACCACGCGCCCCATATCCATCACCTGTATCACTTGTAATGTCGTTAATCGCCGAGTAACTCAAAGTGGTGATAGTTCAATGTCCTTCGATTCCTGTTAAACCTCAAAACTACTCATCTGTTGCTGCTTGATCGAGGTAGAGCAAAGGTTTCTCTCATTTCCAGTGATGATTTTTGATGGTTCTTTCATATTGCTATTTTTATGACAAAATAGAAGCTTCGAGTGGTTCGCCGAGTTTTGTTGTAGAATAAGGTTACTCTTAGGTGAGTTTCGGGATGAAATTTTCAACGTTTCTCACCTTCGGCCACACGTATGAAATACGGGCTTCACACCTTACTTAGGAACCCTTGCACATCAAGCAGTAAAACATTGGGGAGGGATAAAATACTTACAAAAAATGTTCGGAATTGATTAATCCCTGACGGATGTGCCACGCATCTGATCTCATTAAGCACCGATGAGGTGATTGATATTTTGCATATAGAGTGGTTTCCCGCAGGCCATCGATGACAAGTTTGGTAGCAATATGTCTATTCAGAAGCAGTGCAGGCGCTTAATTCATAGTGTGAGATATAACTAGGGAACTACATAGGAAATACACTACAGATAAAACGAGTGCAGCTTCGTCTTAACTGGGCTTAGTGCCGATTTCTGCTCCCCAGGTCATTCTTGTTGAGTGGTGATCGCTAATAGCATCGCTAGAGTAAGAACTTAGCTGATAGAAAAGCAAAGCAGAATCCTCGGTTAGCCTGCGGATAGTATGTGAGTGCCCAGTAAGGGTAATCGCGGGTTCATAGCGGATCCGAGTTTCTCAGTTTTGTTCATTCCTCAGTATCACTGTGAAGGTAGTCATATATAATGGTCCTTCTGCAAATGAAAATAGGGTGCCATTTAAAATGAACAACTCGACTGATGGAATGTAATAGCTTAGAGGAAGCAACGAACAAAAATTTAGTTTTTTAACAACTTATAGTATTTCTTTTGAATTTTTAGTGATCGAGAGTAATTTGACATTGAGTAAGCTTTCATCAACGGGAACAGTGTTAACACTGTCGTATTGACCATTTTATTCCACTTTTTGTTCGAGAATTTATTCACAGCGGTCCAAAATGTACTGCTTCATGACATTCTCAAGGAGTTCACGCAGGCAATTTGATTTCAGAGAGCTATGCTAGTCACCGGCGCTTCCATCAGGAAGCCTAGCTAAGAGTAAACTAATACTAGAATCCACCACGGTCTTGGTATCAAAGTCGCATGGTGGCAAATGTCCCTCTGATCCACAAGAGCTGCGACTGCTTTTGTTCATTCCTCAGTATCACTGTGAAGGTAGTCCACATTGCACTCTACCTTGAAAAAAGGAATAGGCAGTAAATAAAAATCCAAACATTGTAAGAGCGAGTACTATTTGCTCCATCGATGTAACTTCACTTAAAAGGCAATAGTGATAAACCATTGAATAAATGTTCAGATTTGTATGACACCATTGAACTGACCATGTCGTTTCTAGGCAAGGTGTAATTTTATACATGTATATACAGCGTATATACATATATACATATAATATGTATATGCCTGTCCATTGGTTTTTTATTCCTATGTATATCTGCGTAAATATGTACATGTATTCGTGTATGTAGATGTGTATATGTGTGTGTGATTTTTTCGGTGTGTGTACGCATTTCTATGCGTATGTATGTATGAATGCATGCAGGCAATTTGATTTCAGAGAGCTATGCTAGTCACCGGCGCTTCCATCAGGAAGCCTAGCTAAGAGTAAACTAATACTAGAATCCACCACGGTCTTGGTATCAAAGTCGCATGGTGGCAAATGTCCCTCTGATCCACAAGAGCTGCGACTGCCTGCCGTGGTGACCTGAGGTAGACTTTCACCAGGCTGATTTCGGGGCTCCAGGGATCCACAATGGCTTAACCAGCAAATCTCCGAAAAATGGTGATTATGCTGAGGCCCGCACAAGCAGTGAGGATGGGCCGTTCAAGTATCAGGTTAGTAAGTAAGTTGCTAATCATCTTCTGACCAAGCATTCCACCGATACCTGGCAAATCTTTACTTTTAATTGGATTTTTGAAAGAAATGTAGAACTCTTTTTCAGTTTGCCTAAATATTTTCTCAGAATGGATCTTTTTTTCATAGCTTTGTTTTACATCTAGAAGCCATATGTTATCATGCTATGTCGATCAACTATTTGAAGGATCGAGAATGCCATTGAATCACACATTCTGAGGACATAACAGTAATTGTTGAATCCATGGATTCTAGTAGAGGCAGTCTTGTGAAATTAGGCGGGAAATTGACAAAACTGCTGTTAAACTTTGGTACGTTTGGATGTGTTTCGTCAAAGATTATTGTAAAGAGACAAAACAACAACTGTTCTGTATAAAATAGCGGTCTGGTTAGGTTGTCTTATTCGGGCAACGCTCTACTGAAGAAGATTCAACCCAGTACGAAGACGAAGATGCCACAACGAGAATGCGAACAACTGTAAACTGTTCATTCAGATCATCGACTCTGAGGAAGACGAAAACTTCGAAACGTTAGCCGAATAAACACCTTTATCAATCTCGTGTTAGCTCAAGAATCCAAGATGTTGTGAAGAGGGCTGAAGAGGATCGTATCGCAAACGATATTCTGGTCGTCTGAACCTCTTTTTGACGTTGCCACCAGTTTGATCTGATCCGCTGGCTTCATTCATGCGTAGATAACATTATCTTGTTGGATACAACGACGACGACGAAATTCATCAATGATGGAAGTATACCAAGTGCTTCGCTTCACTGCGCTCGTGACGTATAGCAGTAAAGTTTAAACCAGGTCGTCGTGATTTCATCCCAAGACAGGTTTCAAATACGAGTTGTATTACAAAATGTGGAGAAAAGAGAAAAAGTGAGGAAAAGTGGTAGAGATGCCCTTCAATTTAAACATAGACATTGTTTAGAACTATCTTGAACCCCATCTGTTTGGAGTCAGCATGAGTTAAATATGCACCCAGTCACTTCCACGAGGCTACAAATGGTGCAGGATGCATGCTACACCTCTAAGCCATTAGTCACTGTAAGGCTTTATCCTTTATCGTCCTATTAGGCAAAAGATAAGTTTAATGGTAAGTTTGGGCTCTCTCTATCTGGAACCTGTAAGCATAAAGGTCTGAGAGACTATAAGACTCTGGGCGTTGATCAGTCCTTGAGGTATGCGCCATACATTCAACTTCATTAAGTATAGTTAGAGGTGATTGAACGCATATCTGATCTATAGAATAACTCGCAGCGGCCCGCCAGTGTATTATTGAAAACATTTTGTAAGGATTATTCCTTGTGGTTTTAGGAGTTAGTTTAAATTGAGAATTATTGATTGTTGATCAGGAGGTTTACTCTTAGTTAGAAGAATTTATTTTAATTGTTAAAATATTAGATTGTAAATCTAAAGATTTCAGTGATTTCATTCTCCAAGGCAAGGTACCAATTTCCCGAACCGGGTGGAAGGGTTGATGGGCTTGGGGCGTGGGATCGAACCCATGTGTATTAGAAGGCGCCTTTAACAAGTACACTAGACGCCACCTAGGTCATGGTCCCCAGTTGGCAACCCTGTTGGCTGAAACAAATGAGTCACGTTGTGAATGGTTACCTTGCTCGAATAATATACACTGTTTTAATTTGCTCTGGTTTTGGTGATGTACCTCGATTCGACATTGATTGTGTGGTGATGGTTATGTTGTCAAATTTGAACGCTATTCGCTACCATTACCTATAATTTTATTGTTTGTTGGATCGTCAGCATTCGAGAGATTATCGAACGGGCGGAATGGTCTGAGTCGGATACGATGTGATTTGATTTCACGCTGGTTGTCACCTGTCGACAACTAGTTTCCTTCTTTCACAACTGTTAAAAGATCCGATAATACTGTAAAGGTCGCACCTCAATTACTATATGCACTCATTTCACTAAATTCATTCCTTCCGCAATCAGAATTTGCTTCGATTGTTGGGAAAACAGGTACACTCTGTCATTTGAATATTTGAACATTTGGAATTACTGAAAATATCTATCTGTATGGTCTCGATGCGCAGAAATATTATACTTTCAACCGCACTCAAGTAGTAAAGTAGATTTAGGGGAACCTGAATCTAATATTAAACTAAGGAAAGTGTTTTGAAAACATTTTGTAAGGATTATTCCTTGTGGTTTTAGGAGTTAGTTTAAATTGAGAATTATTGATTGTTGATCAGGAGGTTTACTCTTAGTTAGAAGAATTTATTTTAATTGTTAAAATATTAGATTGTAAATCTAAAGATTTCAGTGATTTCATTCTCCAAGGCAAGGTACCAATTTCCCGAACCGGGTGGAAGGGTTGATGGGCTTGGGGCGTGGGATCGAACCCATGTGTATTAGAAGGCGCCTTTAACAAGTACACTAGACGCCACCTAGGTCATGGTCCCCAGTTGGCAACCCTGTTGGCTGAAACAAATGAGTCACGTTGTGAATGGTTACCTTGCTCGAATAATATACACTGTTTTAATTTGCTCTGGTTTTGGTGATGTACCTCGATTCGACATTGATTGTGTGGTGATGGTTATGTTGTCAAATTTGAACGCTATTCGCTACCATTACCTACAATTATATTGTTTGTTGGATCGTCAGCATTCGAGAGATTATCGAGCGGGCGGAATGGTCTGAGTCGGATACGATGTGATTTGATTTCACGCTGGTTGTCACCTGTCGACAACTAGTTTCCTTCTTTCACAACTGTTAAAAGATCCGATAATACTGTAAAGGTCGCACCTCAATTACTATATGCACTCATTTCACTAAATTCATTCCTTCCGCAATCAGAATTTGCTTCGATTGTTGGGAAAACAGGTACACTCTGTCATTTGAATATTTGAACATTTGGAATTACTGAAAATATCTATCTGTATGGTCTCGATCGATGCGCAGAAATATTATACTTTCAACCGCACTCAGTGGGACGTGAAAGAACTCTTGTTGTGGTGAGTAAGAAAATTTGTAAACACTGCAATCGCTGGAAAATAAAAACTGAGAATAAAATTTTATTACTATTGTACTTTATTATCTTTCAAATTTATCAACCTAGTGGGTGCGTGTGACGCAGGGGTCGGAGGCGCCGTGCATCACACACGTGGAATTGATCCACGCGTCCATGGCCCACAAAATCTTCCGTCCTTCCAGACTCTGCAGACTGGTGCTGGACTTGTTTGGGAGGATAGCAGCACTGGCTCGATAGATCGGTAGGCCACCTCGAGTCATTGTAATGGCCAGATATACATTCAATCACCTCTAAACGATGCTTAATGAAGTCGAATGCATGACGCATCCCTCGAGGATTGATCAACGCCAAGAGCTTTATCTTTTTTTATAAACCTAGTGTAAGCTATTCGAAGAAAGATTACTAAGAGTAATGGTTTTTTTCGTTATGCAAAAACTCTTATTGTGTTGAATGCTCTGCAAAATGAGTAACTTCCTTCTTGTAGATGTTGATATGATTCAAGATTTTGGTTCCTATAAAGGCAGAGGAATCCTATCACTGTCGCTTCTTGTCGTACTTTTCACTCTCCAGGAATTTTGTTCAACAGTGCGTTATAAAAGTTATGGAATTTGTTTTTAAATTCGATTGTGTGGGATTAATGACAGTGTCATGCTTCGAACCACTGGAAGTTATGAAGCTCATAATCTAGAAGTGTTAGCTTACGCTAGATAGTATCGATTACGATTTTAATAATGTGCGAAAGGTAAGAGAGATATTTAGCTTAACATACCAGTCACGAAAGGTTTTCTTGTTGACTTTGAAAGCTTATGACAAAATTCAAGTGCAGACGCTTTCTAGTTTCCCAATAAGGGGAAACTTACAATTTCGTTCTAACCTTCTTCCACAGCTATGGTTCGTTTTGTGCACGATGAAATTTTTTCGACTATCGTTTTATAACCACAACGTTGCTGAGATATTTGCAAAACGCTGGACCGCAGGTGTCTATTGTGGGAACGAACGCGCTATTGTCCTTTCCGGGCAGTAACGCGTTCACCACTACACCATGAGGGCCCTTCTGCCATCAGCAATCACCCATCAGCGGGATTTGCTAAATAACTGGCTGATTAATTCTACAGAATTATAAGAAACGTATTTTCTTTTTTAGAAAAAGTGAGTGAACAATGGGCGAAGCAAGGCGTAATTTACTGAACAGTCATCAAATCACCCCAGTAGTTAACTCCATGCTCTTGATACGCTTGTAGTCTGTGGTCCAGAGTTTTGCAAATATCTCAGCAACGTTGTGGTTGTATTTCGCTTAGCACCCTGCCATGAAAATTGTAGTGGCAGAAAATAAAAGGTAGAACATTATCACTCTGTGGTTCCGACTTCCAAACTTCGCAGTGCTAACAACGATTAGTTGTTGTTTGAGATTGAGACAAACATAAGCAGGAGGTGTGCCAGAGGCTTGTATCCTCTTAGAGTGCATTCTTTTTATCATCTATAATCAACCTTTCTCATCAGATGTTCATCTCATCTTATCCCTTCATATGTTTTTTTTTACAGGCTTCAGATGACAGTTACTTTCTGAAGGCCTGAAATACCAAAGGTAGCTTAGTGTTAGCCGCCGCTGGTTAGATTTCAAAGAAATCCTTGCAAGTTCTTCATGGTTGACGAATAACGTGCTCAACGTGATCGAGGTAATCACCAGTATCTCAACTGCTTGAAAGAGCGTTAGGGGGATGGTTGCATCAAATATGTGGACTTTTCTAGTTGGTGACTGTTTTAAGAGATCCGAGTGTTATTCAGTCTATATTCCATATTTTCTGTGATTCTTTTGCATGGTAGGAATAAATTGGAAGTGCTCGCTTTAGCCGAAAAACCACGTACCTTTAGTTGTTCTTTATCGCACCATAAATTTTTACGTGAAATCATTTCGGTTTTCATATCTTCTCGCATCCTTTTCTCTTACTATTTGAGCGTTTTTATTTTTTCTTCAGTGGCACTGTTATTAAAGAATACGATGTCTTCGGTAAAGAGAAAGTAGGATTGAAAATGGCATCAATGCACCCTTTCGGTTTCAATCCTTCGACTTCGTTTTCAACCAAAACGCTGCAGTGAACTGCATCAGGCACCTAACTAGATTATGAAAAGTTGATCTTTCCAACGTCGTGGAAGCCCAAGCCACTTTTTTCAACTCCACTGAGAAATGAAACACTTTAATGGGAAACGCTAGCCGTCCACGTTTATAAGTTCCCCATTGTGGAACTGGTCAAAACAGTTTTTGGTGCACCACAATAAAACCAATATGGAACCTTTGAGTGAAATATAAAACAGTTGATGACTAGTTGCTGTTGTAGTAAAGCAGTAGTGAGTCATACATTCAAAAAGACTATTTCAGAAGCATTTTACCAAATTGTGTGAGTGATAAGCCTTGTGTTGTCGATGAGTAAGCGATTTATACGGAAGACCAACACAAACCATATGGTGGTCTGTAACTATGGATGATGCGCTTTGATAAGAGAAATCCATCAAATAAACAATAAGCACGTTTTAATTTGAAATTTTTGTACCAAAATAGTGATGTAGAAATGAAATCGAAGCTATCTACTTTAAAAGGAAAGTGGATAGACGAATTGGATTGGTGAGAGTGTGGGGAGAGTGGTGAGAGTAACTATTGGTGAGAGCATCAGTTTCTTTCCTAGTCCTTCATCAGCGATCGCAAGATGCTCTTTTCATTTGAGATACATCTTCGCTTGTTTGCTTCTCCTCCTTTTTTTATACAGTTGTTAGAACTGAAATCTTATCATCAATGTTGCTCCCATTTTTGTTACCTTTACATTTTGTTACTTTTTTCAAATCGCTATCCTTCAGTTCTTTATTGTTTTACTGATTATGTATGATTTTTCATCACTTATCATTTTTATATCTTTTTGCCTATTGAGAATCTTAAGGGCGCATGTGGCGCAGTGGTCGGAGGCGCTTTGCGACACACACGTGGAATCGATCCCTGTGCCCATGGCCCACCAAGCCTCCCATCCCTCCGGGGTCGGCAAATTGGTACCAGACTTATCTGGGTGGATAGCACCACTGGTTCAATACTTCGATAGGCCACCGCGAGTCATTGTAAAGGCCAGATGTGCATTCAATCACCTCCAAACGATGCTTAATGAAGTCGAATGCATGGCACAGCCCTTTTTGTCTTTTTTTATATTGACAATAGACTCTATTCCTCGGATCGGTGTTTTTTTTAGTAATCGTTAACAACTTAAAATTTTATTATTTTATATTAACACTCGATATGTTTGTATTCACTCTCAGAATATTTCTTGGTAGCGTTACCTTGTTGACACTTAAAACTCCCTTAAATATAAGAAAAATAACACCGAAGAAGGGATGGTCCCGAAGAATTAGCCATGTCTTAGGTTCGATCACATATGGAGCTAACCAGACCTCTAGTCCTTCTTACGTCATCGAATTGAATTGATAGCAGAGTTTCTACAAGGATAAAAACACTGACTTGATACATCGAGTAGGTATCGGTAAATCACTGCATAGGCCAAATATGAAGTCATTCGATCACCTCAACGATGCAACGAACCGTATGGAATGCATGACGCATCCCTGAGGTATTTATCAGTCCTGAAAGCTCTATCCTTTATTCTGACAAAGCATGCCAGTAAATAAAATATGCTCATATTTTTCTAATCCTTTAAAATTTCGCCTAAATGTTTCTTGTTTTAGACACTTTTCAATTTTTGTGAACTGTTTTTCTTCGTTAATGACGTCAACCAATGTGTCAACACAGCCGTTGACTGGTCCATTTCGGTTTTTCAGCGTGATTGTTTGTTTTCACTTTGTTGAATATCGGTAGTTTCTTCAAGTGCAGCAGTTAATTGATCGGTCTCTGCTTTTGATCTCGTCCTGATTTTTTGGGATAATTGTTTACTGCGCTGTTATTGAGTTTCTGTCGTTTCTTTAAGTATAGCAGGAGCTCGTTAGTCGGTTTGTACTCTATAGGGATCTTTATTTTTAGTGAAAGGTTATACGTAGGTGTTTAAATTACTTTAGCAATTTTAACCGGTTTCCCGATGTTAGATCGCCACGAAACACATTAGTTGAGGTATCGGGGTTCCCTAAGCTTCCATGAGGTCCACTGTGCTTGGTGCAATCTATAGTGAAGAATCTCTAGGAAAATTCTATCGCGGCAATCTCGGGTTTCTAAGGAAAATCACTGTCGACCAACATTGAACATTTCGTCGTTTTCTCTCTTAGCAATCGCGAGGTTGTTAAACAGCATACTTCCATACAATAATACACATACAACACAATCGTAGCTGACGTTTCGGCAGAATCGCCTTCTTCAGAGCCGGTTTTTTCATCTGTGTTCCACCGAGGAAGAACAGCCGCTCAGAGTCGCATATGGCTGACGACATATGGAGTCAGAGGACATTAAAAAAGCGGCTCTGAGGAAGGCGATTCTGCCGAAACGTCAGCTACGATTGTATTGTATCTGTGTTATATTGTATGGAAGTAAACGTATGCTGCTTAACAACCTCGCGATTGCTGAAAGAGAAAACGACGAATTCATAATTCAATGCCGAGGTTAATAGAAAGTCGATCCTGGATACTATTGAACATCTCGATGAGCGCAGAAGACAAGAGATGTTCACGTTTCAATCGAAGTGACCAGATCCGAATTCGAAAGTTTTCACTGTCTAGACAACGAAACGGATGATAATTGCTGGGACTTGCACGAAATTTAAATAATCGTCGTCTAGATATCTAAGTGGTTTTTTACGTAGTTCTTAAAGGTATAATTTTTTTCGTTTATATATTATGCTGGCATATCTTTGCTTTCATTTACTTGCAACACTCTCCAGTCTTCGTTTATGCTACTACTTTTTCGCTGTTTTTTCTTACGTTTTCAGTTATTTTCTCATTTAGATCTACTTCCTTTCCACAAAAGCGGTTTTTTTTTTGGAAAAGAAGACATTCTTTCTTCAAAGCATAGCGAAACAACTTTATCTACCTTCCTCGTCCTACTTCTATTCAATTTGATCATCGTTTTTTTTACAATAATAACAAAATATAATAAAATAATATTTTTACAATGGTAGTATTACTGTATGTTTTCGTGTTTTTTCAAGTACTTGTTAATAAAACTCTTTCTAATTACAAAAATGGGCGTTATTACTGCATCTAAGAGAGATCGTAATGGAATAACGCATGTCAAATGCTTTCAATGAAGGATATTTTTGCTTTTAATGATTACTTTCTTTAATAATAACCCTACACGAGGTTGTTTTAAAAACTCTTTATTCGGATAATGTTTCGACATCTTCATCTTCTTCAGAGCTGCAAGGAACTGAGTCGATGGCTCACTGTCGTTCGTCCACGTGGCTTGGGTCTTTGTTGTCGTATCGAGAAAGAAAGACTGTTAATATGAAACGATAAACTATTCGGAAGTCGGTAAACTTAAAGTTAGACCAACTACCCCACTGGGCACGCATAGGACAAAGAGACATAACGGGGAGGAATTTGAAGTAGAAGTGAGGATCTTTGCACAGCAGTCGAGAACACGTGCGCGTAAAATTCTTAAAGCATTCTGGATTAATTCCAAGAATCCAAAAATGAACCGCAGGGAGAAATACTTCATTATCAGTGGAAGACTCCTAGAAAGCGGTAAGTGTGCATAGCTGTGTTCAATGTGAATGAAATCTTGGTTTAACGTTTTCTCTGCTTGGTTTTGGAGGTGTTTGGCCGAATAGCCGAATAGATTCCTGTCAACTTGACTTTTCCAGACCCTGACGAAGGCGAAATCCGCTCAAACGTCAGCTTATTCGCGAATAAGGAATAAAATACACCTCGCGTTGGCTTAACAAGAATATAAAGTATTACTGCTAGTATGATCTAAACTGAATAAATTCTGGAAGTAATATTATTATGAACTTATCGCTTTCTGCCTCAGCATTCGCGAGGTTACTAAGCAGCATACGTTTACTTCCATACAATAGCACACAACACAATCGTAACTGACGTTTCGGCAGAAGCGCCTTCGTCAGATCCTGGAAGGGTACACTACATATCAGATAGACTAATCAAATATTAGTTAATTTCACTAATAGAAAAATTCAGTAGCATGCAAGAGTGGTCCAGTAGGTTCTGTTAAAGGGGCTTGCTGAACATTATATCTTTCTTCCAGGGTCTTCGTGTAGAAATCTGGCCACTGGAATAGTGGCCTTTCTGCTTCGGGTTTAACAACCCGAGAAATCCTGTCACTAACTCTCTTGTTCATCGGTTGTCGTTCATACACATTACGTGTCCCGGTCACTTTTTCTTTGACAGTTTCGTGTGTATACGTGTAGTTTGTAGATGGATTTGATTTTTGATCGTTGACATAGTTCAGAGTACCCAGGATTGACTTTCTTTTAACCGTCGTTTTCTCTATTTTAGTATCCCTTGCGAGCATAGCGACTTCTGTATTAAAATTGTCTCCGCTATGCTTTTGTATCCTATGAGTGCCTAGTGGCGTGCCTTGTCTTGCTTTTCGTTTGCCATCCAGGTGTTCTTTTATGCGGATACATAAAGGTCTGCCCGTTTCGTCAATATATTCGCCTCCGCAAGTACCAAAAGAGATTAGGTAAATCGCACCTGAACTCATGCAGTCACCGTCCCTGCCATAAGGGCAGATTACGCAATTTTGTGTTTCACATAGACGGTCATACAAGTGGTTACGAACTAACTGGCGACGAAGAGTATTCGGTGGTATTTCAGTTATCGCTACCAATTCCTCTAGATCTGCCCTTCTTAAGCATCTCTTCATCACTGCACTTTTTTCATCGCTAATGAATGGCAAGATAAACGGGACTTTGTTTTTGCCAAACCGTTCCTTTTGGAGCGTCGCTCTCCCTCGAAACTTATCTCGTGGGGTTACAATTTCGTAGCCATTGGAGATGGCTATTTACCGAGCCACTTCGCGCGATTCTTCCCTTAGTTCCCTACTTGTTCCAGGCTCTGAAGAAGGCGATTCTGCCGGAACGTCAGCTTCGATTGTGTTGTATGTGTGTTATTGTATGGAAATAAACGTATGCTGTTTAACAACCTCGCGATTGCTGAGAGAGAAAACGACGAATTCGTAGTTCGGAGTTTTTGATCCCTTCCCGTACTTGCGTCATACGGAATACTCTTAGCACTGTGTCCTTTCGATTGCGCGTTCGACGCGAGTGAATCTTTCATCCTGCTTATGTAGCGACTAGGTTTCTGGCGCAGACGTGATGGCAGGAACAATCGTGTGGTTGAAAACCTGGGCACGGTGTCGAACAAGGCGCTTCTCATGCTCCTCATCACTACATCATCGATGCTTTTAAGAGCTCGCGAAGCTGCGGTTCCTCGTTCTAATTTCTGGAGTTAGACTGTTTATCATATTGACTTTTCGGCCGATGCTTACGACCTTGTACAAAGAATCCTAGTATTCTAAGACAACATAAATTGGGCCTAAGCAAAGCGCGAAAGAAATTCGTTTCTCATGAACGATTTCTTCATTAATTTCACTCCAAGATTATTCGTTTCAAAATATCTGTCGAAATCAGCTAGCATTCGTTTAGTCTGGCTATGATTCGTCATAAGAACGATGCTGTAGCCAAAGCATAGTTGATATGTCGTAGAATAGCGAGATTCTGGTGGTGAAGTCGTTATATAGCTCGTGAATACTCGTTATTTATCAAGTAGTGACGCCTAGATTGTCAAGAGCTTCCATGACAGGTTCTATCTTAGTTGAAGTTAGCCGTTTCATGATCGCATTGCTTACCTTCATCCAGTGTTCTGTCATTTCTATCGAGAACGCCTTGAACAAGGTGTTCGTAGATGGCAGACAACAGCAGAATTTTGCATAGTTTCATAGGTCTTTCCTTGTGCAACAGCACTATTTTACTTAACCTGCATTGATTATATGCCATGTATTTTAATAGGTAACATATGGAAAGCCGACCCAACTCTTTCATGTAATGTGGCCGTTGGCTCTTAGAGGTTCTAATATGATTCTATTTGGACTGGATGCTGAACGGCTTTTCATCGGCGAGATGGCAAATCTGTTGGACTTTCTTGAAGAAGTGAATGTTTCTATGCTCTAGAAGGGCTGAAAGTTGAAAATTAATTCCGTGATCCAGACACTTGGAACTCTTTTCCTAACTGTTTTCATTCACCTCCAATCGTGTTGTTGTTTTTATTGTTGTTCTATTTTTTTAAAATTAGTTTTTTCGTTTCTTTTACTGTCTCCGCTTTTTTTCCAGCATACTTCTTTCACATTCACACACACACACACACACACACACACACACACACACACACACACACACACACACACACACTAGACGAGAGAGGGAGAACGAAGGTGAAGGTAGTGCACACAGTTAGATTTCGGTA
Organism: Angiostrongylus cantonensis; assembly: GCA_009735665.1. Classification (NCBI taxonomy): domain Eukaryota; kingdom Metazoa; phylum Nematoda; class Chromadorea; order Rhabditida; family Metastrongylidae; genus Angiostrongylus; species Angiostrongylus cantonensis. The sequence goes on along the minus strand of MQTX01000280.1, from coordinate 258,757 downwards.
TTGTAAACTCCGTAATTACCGTCTCACATCGCGATCACGCTGGAGAATTTAACGTGTAATCCATTCATAATTGTTGAGAGCAATCCGTCCACCCGCATACGGGGGTGGTCATGGATTAATGCCTCAGATAATTGGCACCACAACTACAATGCTTTTTGTGGTAAACTACCTCGGCACTGCGAAGTCCATGGTTTCGCTCATTTTCTTAAAGTCGTTTTTCATAGTGTACCAAGGAAAACGTGATCATTGCTTGTCGTCGTGTCTGTGATTCACCTAGAAAATGTCAATGAAGGTTGCAATAGATTTTATGAATCGAATTTTCAATATACTGAAGCTGAGTACGTGATGAAGTTGAAGTTTGCCAATTTAACATTTCTATCACCTTCTATCACCCTTAGACTTTTTTCTAAAAGAATGGATTGAGCTTTCCGCACAATGAGCAGGATCACTTTCATTGCACTGCGGGCTCACTTCACCTTGTTTTCATTCACGCTTACAAAACCAATGAGATGTGGAACTTGGTGTCTAGAAGCACATAGTTTGTAGTTATCACATCGCTAATCTTTTCAGTTTATTAAGGTTTCCACTCTAAAATTCCGTCATCTACTTTGGTACGTATTCTTCGGTGGCTTGCAAAACGTACGCATGTGAAGCTATGCTTTTGTTACTATCCAGGAGAAAATCATCGGAGAAACTTTCGTTATAACTTTTATAGAACTGTGGAAATTGATGTGAATGCGATACGTGTCTGATATTTGGAAGTTTCCGTTGTATTTGGACCACGTTGTTTTGACGTCTCCAACAATTTACCCTTCTCCATGACTCTGAAGTTTTCCCTATTTGGCATTTGAGAATTGTTCGCTATAGATAACAGAAAACTTTTACAACAGAGTGACTGGCTTTTCGTTGAGTATTCGGCTTTATCGGTAAAGTTGAACTCCTCGTTTCACAAGTAAATTTTTGCACCGGGTATCGTTCTTTTGTGCTGGTTGATATGCTCTTCAAAATTCATTACGACAGCGGATGCGACAGTTCTTGTCACTGTCCTCACGGAAGTCCTTTCTGCTCATTGAACATTTTTAAACTCTCCGACTTTATAGCTAGGTTCAGCAAGCATCATCATTGAGGTTCGACTTCCATCGCTGGAATTCATGAGACGTAAACCGGTAACCGTGAAGCCTGTCCGTCGACCTACTGCTGTTTGATGCGATTTCAATGCTTTTAAAGAGTTTCACTAAGTCTGGCTTATTCACGATTAGTTTTAACAATTGAGTTTAAGCCAAGGTACTCATTCAAGTTATGATTTTCTCTGTGGTTAAGCTATTCTTGATTTGTTTACTGTTTAGAGAGCAATTCAGTTGTCTATCGTTCACTATTGGTTCGGCTCCACTTGACGTTATCTTTTGAGCCTGTTATCGCTACCAAATCAAACGAACTGACTGATGGCATCGTCTGTGACGCTCCTATCGGCACGCGGTTGATTGTTTCTTGAAGTTCCACGTGGATCAGTGACGTCTTTGGACTGCCACTAGCGATTGCGTTGACACCACCAACTTCCGGTATTAATTCTGATCCCCACATGACGTCACTGTTATCCTTAAATAACAATGAAGTGTCTATAAAATTCTTCTCTAAAGAATACTTTCTGACATTTTCTGCAGGTGTATTTTCATGACCCTTTTCCAAATAGCGAGTGGATGTCGGATCCCAGCTCTTTGTTCATGTAGTTCTGATAGAGAGTTCTCAGGTACTGATCACAATCATCCATTGAGTTTGCATATCAGTGTGAGCTTTTCTGGAATTCTGACTGTACTAGAAAATACAAGCTTGATAGGTCCATGCCGTGGTCGAGCCAGCAATTATGCATATGTTGCATAATGACTTTAACCAATTAACTTCTCATATCTGCTGAAAGCTGGTAGAATGCGCTCTTCGCTAACTGTTAGAATAGCTAGTTTAATTTCGTATGTGCCTAGAATAGGTACTTTCAAGGCTATTCTTGTACAAGAAGCGCAGGCCGACTTAACTAAGAATTGTTTAGTTTAGAGTTCATCGCTTGTACTAGGGCTTACGGCACTCCATGGGCATCTAGCTCAGGCCTAAGCCTAAGCCTAAGGGTGGGTGGGTGAGTATCCTCTTAGCGTGGGTGGGTGGGCATCCTCTTAGGGTGGGTGGGTGGGCATGGTGAGTTCCATTAGTTTGCACATCATCCATGATTTCTGTTTAAGAAAAATGAAACCTTGAAAGAGGTGATAAAAGTCAGTAGAGCATTTATCTCATCCAGACATTCCATCCACGAAAAAGTCGCCATGGCTTTTAGAACAGAACAGTTTTCAACTAAAAAACATATGTCGTTCAATGTTTCCATTACGCTTTTCATTCCTCATTCCAACTTTAGTACGTGTATTTAATATAAAGCAATGTTAACCAAGCGTTGAAATCATATCCATCCCTTCTCGTCGCATTCTAGTGGTCTTCGGCGACGCTCCACATTCTCAAAATTTTTTTGAGCGCACAAATAAAATCACTCTTTTAGTATGAAGTCCTTACTGTCATCGGCGATAAGGAAGCTACTGGTAGCTCGCCGTGTTCTCCTATCACGTAAGCCTGCCCTTGACTGGACTTATGGTTGAAAATGTCGAATCCTTTCACAGAATGGGTGATTCTAGTTATGATGAGCGGATGAAGCCCTACCTGCAAATCGTGGTTCGGCACGTGCGAACATCTTGCGGCTAATAGAGTACGAAAATGACTAATTACATTCTTATTAATGTCATCAAAGTATTTTGCACTCGCGCGCACATAATTTAAGAACTTCTTAGTGTTTTATCGGTTTTTAAGACAAATTTAGTGATATCAGTACTATGATTAGTCACTTCAACTGCGCCAACAATTGTGATGTGTGGCAGATATCCCCCTGGAAGATTCCTATGGTTATTTAATTTCTTTACATATAAACTCCAAGCGGCTCGCGTGGCACAGTGGTTGGAGGCGCCAGTACGATAAAAACGTGGAGTCGACCCCAACGCCCATGGCCCACCAAGCCTTCCATCCCTGCGGGTTCGGCAAATTGGTACCAGACTTGTCTGGGAGAATAGCAGCACTGACTCGACACATCAGTAGGCCACCGCGAGTCATTGTAAAGACCAGATAAGCATTCAATCACCTCCAACGATAATGAAATCGCATGTCTGGCGCATCGCTTAAGGATTGATCAACGCCGAGAGCTTTATCCTTATCCTTTATAAACTCCGAGCAATATAGAAGTTTAAAACAACAGTTATTGACGACACAAAACGATGAGATTATCTCTATTCACTTATTTAGAAGATAAGCTAGCAATCCCCGCAGCTGTATTAGCATTTTTTCTGGTATGGAGCTTTCAATTGCTATTGTGAGCGATGACAGCAGGTAACAGTTGTTTATTGTTATTGCTGTTGTGGCCGATGTTTTTGTCACCACATCATAGTGTCGCCAGCTTTCATGAACTCACTCGTTTCATTCCCTTCCTCGTTCAGTTATAAATTTCATTCATATTTTTCTCACTTACTAATTTTCTTATTTATGTGAGTTGACCACACAGATTGTATGGTTCCTAGCACTTCTCTCATCCAGTTCTTTTTTCCCGCATCTCCCATCCAAGAAAGTTTTCAGGTATACTCTGCTACTGGAGAATTTGTCTTCTTCACAGATATCGTAGAAATCTGTTCTAGTTGGTTATCTCTGGAATTCTGAGTTTTTTACGCAACCCGTCTTTCACATTTACTGTGCAAATAACAGCACTTCTCGCACTGGATTTGTTTCCTCGTGTCCATCATCCACTAAGGTCTTCCAAGTTTCATGTGTAGCTTCGACCGCTGCATAAGGGTTTTCTTTTCATCATGAATTTCTTTGAGTGCTGGTCGACTCGATTCTTCCTGGAGTCCTGAGATAGCCGGGCTAGATCATTCTTACTTTGATTGCGGAGAACGGTCTTTTCTCGGACCTGTTCGGTACCAACTTGCTGACCCCGGATGGATGAGAGTCTTGAGTCTGGAGTGTGGTCGAACCAGCACCATGCTCGTTGTGGCCGGCATGCTACCAATGTGCTAGCAGCCTCTGTAATCCTGGAATAATTCCAGTAAAGCGTTCCGTGCAGACGGTAGCCTTTACGGATCAGAGGGAGCTTTATCCAAGACAAATCTGGTACTGTTTTGCCAAGTATTGATGGTTGAGTTCGTGCGATAAGTGGTCCAACCCGTGATCTTGCCTGCATTGCTTGGCCTCTCTAACCACTGGGTTGCTGTTTTTTTTTTACAAAAAAGTAGAAAACATCATATTCTAGTCCTTTTTTAGAATATATATCCAGAAAATTTTTGTTATGTGTTTATCTAAGAAGAAAGAAACAGAAAATGTAGAGAAGGTGAAGTCTGTTCACGGAAGAAAGTGGAAGGCTCAATTGCAATTTTTTTCCCAAAGCGATCGTGTTCCCTTTCCTTCTTATTTGAAGACATTTTTCTTGTTATTTTTATTTTTGTACATTCAACATAGACTAGTTTTTAGATATTTTTGGTACATATACTTAATGACTTTACTTTGATTTCTGATTTTAAGAACTATGCAGAATTTCTCACGTTTTCTAAAGTTCGTTCTTCCTTCTGACCAAAATTTTCGAGTGGCCATATCATGGCACTACGATGGTCATAAATCTTGTATGTTACATTACACAATAAAAATGCCACATAAATATTTTGTTAGCTGTTGTAGTCATCTAGTGAGAAGAACTAACGCAGTTATCTTTAGTGTTATCGGTACAGACAACGGAACAAGTTCAAGTCAACTTTTAATAGAAAAAAAACTTGTAAAATTTTCCTCTTTTACAGTCAGCGTTATAGAAGCGTGAAAGGTTCTATGAGATTTTATGACGATAGAGATTCTTTTGAAGATAAAGGGGAAAATATTCGATGGCATCGATTATATGGACAGGTCAGTATCAATCAGGATCATCAATACTCACCAGTGCTGGAGGAATTAAAAATAGAGCGTAACTATGTAACTGTGAACTATGTAATACTTAATAGTGCGCCTTGGCTTCAACGAGCCGCTTTAGGTGATCATGATCTGCTTCAACAAGTTCATCAGCAAATAAGATCTCATGAAAATAATTTTTTTGAACCATATTTTAGAACGTTTCATACCATCAAAAAGCTTCCAACGGAAATAGAGCTATTGAAAGACTTTCAATGATTCCAGAATTTTCTGACGAACTAGCTTGTAAACATGAGCTTTTAGAATAGGAGTCATGTGAATGAGTAGCGGTAAGGAGATCGCTAACACTTAAATTACTAAACTGAACCTAAAAACCATTTTAAAAATTTTTTAAGCAAAATCATAGTTTTTTCATCCTTGTGATTTGGTTCGAATCCACGTTACAACTTAATATGGATTTGGTTGTTACAAGAAAGCCGGTGAAAATTACAAAACACGAGCTGAAGTAAAAAAAAAACTGCAAGTAAATAGGGCGTTAAGTTGGATTAATTTTAGTAATTTATTTTCCACTGAAGGATTTGGATTTAGCTCTGCTTGTAGCTTTAATTCAACTTTTCATCTTTGGTGATATTGAATCAGCAAGATGCACCTTTTGGCGTTACCGTATTCTTGATTCTTCTTAGATGAGTGTGCGAATAAAGTATTTTGTTTTCAGTGCATTGAAACCTTGGTTTAGCGTTTTCTCTGTTTGGTTATGGAGGCGCTTGGCTAGGTAGATTACAGTCAACTTGACCTTTCCAATGCTCTGAATACCACGAAATCCGTCAAAACGTCAGCTTTCCCGTATAAAGAATAAAGTAACACCTCTCGTTTGCTCGTCAAGAATATAGTTAACCATTTGATCAATCCTGAGGTTAGCAAAAATTCGATCTTCGTTGACGTGATCATCTAGGCGTGTTTAACCCTTCAACTTCAATAACCAAATCGAAAAATTGTTTTCCTTTCCTTTTCAGCGTTATTGTGCTGTTTGATTCGTTCAGAAGAATCAAATGCTATTGATGGTAATCGGTTTCTCATACCTCTACACCACATAACAACCAGTTTCATTTTCATTCGCTTTTGCAACGATTGTCATGCCGACCAACCCATTTTATAGCACACAAAAATGCCGGTATACAACTATCAGCAAAAATCATGAAGTGCATGGACTTCATCAAGAAATCGTTCACACGCATTTCAGAGTGCCATCTCGTCGTTTTCTTTTCGTATGAAAACCCTTGAAAGACAGCAAAACTGCTCAGCAAATGATCGTATCACTTCCGTGCTCGTGATTTTCGTTCAGTTATTGTTGTTGTTGTTGTTATTGTTTTTTCCCATTTCAAGCTTGTTATGAACTGAAATTTTGCTAAATAAGAAGTTAAACAGGTTTAGGACGCTTTATCATCTTCGCTAGAAAAACGTTAGCAACTTAAAAAAAACATGTACACTTTAACGCTTCACAAGCAAGTTATGTGTAGTACAGAAGATGTGTATCGAGGCAGAAGAAAAATACTGATTGCGTGAAATGTTTCACGTCTTGTTCTGCGAACTTTTTTGTTGATTCATCATTATCATTTTTATTAATCTATCTATCTATCTATCTATCTATCTATCTATCTATCTATTTATTTACCTATCCATTTCCACCTATCCATATCCCTTTTTGTTCATTGTTCATTGTGGACGCAAACGATATGCGAAACTATGTTGCAAGAGGAAAAAACTCTGCTAACAAGGTCCGGTTTCTTTTAATCCATCTAGTCTCAAACATATTTATTTGGCCTGAAAACTCAACTTATCAAAGCAATACTTTTCTCTCCTTTGGAATTTCTTATCAATATTAATTTGAGTAGGACATGATTTGTTGTTGAAAACATTTATTAGTCTACCTGTCCCTATTATACTTTTCGTTCTTGTCGCATTTTTTCATTACTGCTTATACATCCATTCATGACTCATTTTTTTCTTCCCACTTATGTGTGACTCTGAAGCTTAGAATTTCAGTGAAGTCCTATGCATTTGTCGGTTGTAGCTGAGCGTTTCCGAATTTTGCTTCATTGTTAGAGAAATTTCGGGATTAAAGGGGACATATATAGAAATTCGAAGAGTTAAATTAGGATTGTTTGACTTTTTTTTAGATATTTCCAAGATGTTCCGTATGAAATCCATTCACTTCTCATACGAATATATTCCTTATCTATAGGATTTCCGACCATCGTGAACTAGCCCTGGTCAGGTTTAAATCATGCCATGAAGCGTCCGACATCATTAATATCGGTCATTATTTGAGAGATTATCGTAAAATATGACATAATTAAACTTACCTAACGATTTTTCACACCGTAAGGAATCTCACACATCTCTTCATTTTATCCAATCATTTTGCTAGCAAACTGGTAACTATAATGAGTATTGGTCCTTATAAAAGTAAGTGAATAGGCAATTAATATGGATTAACTCATGGAGAAGATTTTCGGAAATATTGAAAGCTTTAAAATGAAAGCAAATACTTTGAGGCTTGAGGAAAGTCATCGATTTTAGATGTAGATGAACAAAGCGATGAGATAAGGCGGATTTCCAGACTACCACCACGAAATATTTGAATGATTTAAAGCTGAAAGTCTATAAGTAACATAGGGCTCTTCCTCAAGTCATAAATCATCGCAAATTTACCTGAATAACAGAGCCGTAGCAAGTCTTATCGACAAAGTTCAACAACAGTGTTATAATGTGATGCAAACGTTACCAATTGAGTGATTTCGTGTTTGCGTCACCGATTTTCTAGTTAGTTATCTGTTCAATAGTACCGTAAATCTGGTACGATGCTAGCATATGAATGAGTTCCGAGACTCTATAATCCGACCGACACGCCAAAACCCTCGTGCATCCATCGAATTCGACCAGGCGCCTGTCACCCACACCACTCCATCGCACGACATTCGCATGTCAACCATCTCCACCATCACGCTTGCTTTCCTTGTTGTCCAGTGTTTGATCGGTTTGTCCATCTCTCTATTTGTAACGGCTGAGCTCTTATCACTTTATCCTATCACTTCATCATTAGTTTGCCTCCCATGTTTTACGTTGTAACCGGAATTCAATTGTGAATCGTTGAGCTACTTTGTGAAATCCAACGGCGTCTCCATTACACAATACCTCAGTTTTTTAAACGAATCACAGAATCCCTGGGAAACTTTGATTTCTCCAAAGTGCTCCACTAATCAGTTACGGTAAGTAGGACAGTTCTGAATGGAAAAGCATAATCTGAAGGCATTTCTGTGCAGAAGAGGAATCGCCCAGTTATAGATCGGTTGAGTAGTGATTATTAAAGAAAATTTAGCATTAAGTCTTACTTTTCTATATCATTGACAATAAAGTTTCCCACAAATGCATTCTGTATTGGGTTTTTCACAATTCTTTTCGTGCCGGAGAAAATTTCGTTCTCTTAAAAGCTTTAAAGCTTTCTTCTGTTGGGCGCTTGAATACAATTATCAATTGTATCAACTTCTTATTCCGCCGCTTTTATCGGTATCGTCTAAAATTTTTCTTTCGCCTAAAACCAAAATTTCACTTTAGTCCAATCTACCAAGCGATATTCTAGAACTTACGATGAGTTTCGACTATTGGCAGCAAGAGGAGGAAGAAGAGGAGGAATATGAAGAAGCTCAACCAAGCTACACTATTCGTGATGTTCCGTCAAAGAAAATCTACAAAATTCAAAGGTTACTCAGTGATTTCTATTTATTCAGTTCTCTTCAACATCCCTTGTTTCATTCACAATTCTTATTTCGTTAAAAATCCTAGAGATAAATTAAGATGGTATTCTTTCTATGGCATTTACGATTAGGCCTATAGCCTCCTAGTGCAATGTTTTAGACTAACGGGCTAGCGACAGCTCTATTTGGAGACGTCAACTTCTAGTTATCATAATCCAATAAAATGCAAAACATTTTTCGTCCATGAATGACGAAATTAACGGCTACAATAGTACGCATTGTTGTTGGATAGCAGTACGTATAGTGCAGTGGTTAGAGGTACCTTGCAATGCATATGTGGTAATTGGTTCGATGTTTATCTTCGGACTATTTAAGTCTCGCATAGATCCGATCTCGACAAAGTGGTATTGGACTTGTCTGGGAGGATGAAAACAGTGGCTTGATATCGCCAGGTCACTCCATGGGATTGCACAGACAAAATTTGGATCCAACCATTTCAAAGTTGCTGCGAACGGTGTGGAATGTGCGGCATATTTCTAGTGAAATGGTCAACGCCGGACAGTTTATCCTTTATCCTTTTATTGACAAGCGTTCTAGAAAAGTGCTTTGTTTATTGGATTTAACTGAGAAGCCAGTACCCAGTATCGATTTTCTATTAACCTCGGCATTGAATTATGAACTCGTTGTTTTCTCTCTCAGCAATCGCGAGGTTGTTAAGGAGCATGTGTTTACTTCCATACAATAACACAAATACAACACAATTGTAGCTAACGTTTCTGTAGAATCGCCTTCCTCAGAGCCTGGAAATGTACACGCTTTTTTCACCTGTCTTCTACCGAGGAAGAACAGTCGTTCAGAGTCGCATATGGATGACGACTTGTGTGTGTGTTATTGTATGGAAGTAAACGTTTGCTGTTTAACAACTTTGCGATTGCGGAGAAGCCAGTGTTTTACCCGTAAAAAAGGTTAAGCGTTCTCTGAGGTGATTTTCGGTGAAACTTGCGACAAAATCATTTCTAAGCAAGAAAATCACGATTAATTCTCAGAAGAACGATAACTGTGCAGTCAACCTTTTCTTGAATTTCTTTTTCTATTAACACGTTGATAGAGATTTAAGCGGGAGTGGAAAGTTAAGGCTCTTATCTTGAGATGAAAATGAACTGAATCTTCGACAGTTTTTCTTAGAGAAGGGAGACGTCTTATACTCTATTCTTTCCGAATTTTTTAGATCTTAACGCCATTTATAGGAATTGATCATGTCAGGCAAAAGGAAAATTGGAACAGTTCCCAGGTTCGACTTTCTATTAACCTCGGCATTGGAATATGAATGCGTAGTTTTCTTGTTCAGCAATCGCGAGGTTGTTATACAGCATACATTTACTTCCATAGAAAAGCACACAATACAATACAACACAGCAGTAGCTGACGTTTCGGCAGTATCGCCTTCTTCAGAGCTTGGAAGGGTATGCTGATATACAATTTATTAGGCCAAACACTTCAATAGCACTTACATGTAATTGCCATGAACTTTTTCGTCTTACTGTAAGGTAACTGAAGAAGGCGATACTGCCGAAACGTCAGCTACTGCTGTGTTGTATTGTATTGTGTGCTTTTCTATGGAAGTAAATGTATGCTGTATAACAACCTCGCGATTGCTGAACAAGAAAATTGGAACATTAATTGTTTCCCGTTCCTCCTAGATATTTCATTTTCGATATTTGACTTTTTTTCTGTTTTTTTGTCTTCTAATATTGGCCATTTCAACGCGATTGGCTTGGAGTTGGGTAGATATCCAATCTGTTTCAGGAGTTGAATCTCTAACGGTACAGAAAACAACACTGTTCGATTCCATTCGATTCTACTCGATGCTATTTGTTGGAGTATTTAAGTGTGACAGTACTACCTACCAAAAAGCATAACTGATTTCACTTTTTTAAGTAGACTAAGTGTGAACCCTTAGACTTATATAAAAGGAAACGTTTCGATGACTATCGTTAGATTATATCTGTTTGCGACATCGCTATTTCTAGCTTCGCTTTTGCTATCATTTCAAACCATCTAGTTCAGTTGTGACATTTTTCTTCTAAAAAAAGCCTTTACATTTTTGTAACAGCTGAGAAATAGGTTAAAATGAAGCTTCAATATTTTCGTTCTGATGACGTCATTGCGGTGCTGCTGAATGATTTTTGCTGCTTTTACTGGAGGAATAATTGAATTTAGTTTTATAAACATCACTGCCATTGTTAACGTATTACCTGCGATCCACCCACTTAACTCAAATGGGCACTAAAGCACAATGCAACCACTTTTTATTTAGTGCCTATTCTTTTTTCATGGCAGAGTGTAATGTGGGATTATTTAACCACAATGAAGCTGAGGTATTTGCAAAACTCCGGAGCGCATGTGGCTGCGTTGGGGACTGAACACGCTATTACCCTTTTCGGAGGCTAACGTGTTCGCAGCCACACTTTGCTGGTCCTCCGTTTCGCCTTTCTCTTAGCAGTGTTTCTATAATCACTAAAAGCTTCGTTCTTCTTAGCCGGCTTGCTAGAGTATCCCAACAAATATGCTTCACTAGAGATAGACGTGAATAACTTTACCTAATTTTTAGTTTATTTTCTCGCTTTTTGTTTTCTTTTTTTAAATGGAGATCAGCAGGAGTAGATGGATAGCTCATAAATATTTTTCATTGCGGTACACAAATACTACATGAACGTCATCACCTACTCAGTTCTCACCACGTCTCATTGAGAGTATATTTTGCTCCACGTTTGATTCATATATCGACCTAAAAATGGGCCATATAGTCGATTTGACAACACAGAAATGAGTATGGCTCTTATAGCGTAGTAGATAGAATTGTCCTAAAATATAAATACGGTCTTTAGTTGATTGCTAGACCCGTAAGCATTCCTTGTCTGCGCGGTCGACGAATTGGTAATAGGTTTGTTTGGGAGATTACAAATACTAACTGTGTTCCCTCATGTCATTCAGCATACCGAGCATTCATTCAATCAGCTTTCAATGTTAAGAATCGGTTTAAATGTATGGCTCATCCTCATTGGACAGGTGAATGTCAAAGGCCTAACTTTTATGTTTGTTCTATTATTCGTTATACAAATTTTTTAAATCGTCAAGCTTTATAGATTACAAGATGACATGTAAACAATAATCGCCTGCACTAAAATAGGGGTTTGAGTTAGTTGTCTAAAAAAGCAAATATATGAAGCATTCAGAGGTTGCTTAGATAAAAAAAAAACAACACCCTTGTCATAGGGGCCAAGGAAGCTTTAAGCGCGAAACAAACTTCTGCTGAGCTTGCCATCTTTTTGAATTATTTCCTACCGCTTCTTCTATCAAATACGTTTTTTTCCTCTCTGTCTTGGTTTTTATAATCTATTATTGTAAAAGAAGACATTTATCGCAGACAGTGAAGAAACTATTTCGAGATGAAATTCATTGATGATCAACAAGTTGATGGCGGTACACTCCCATGTCATATCAGTGCCACCGGCTGCGACCTTGGTCAGTTCGTCATTCCTCTCTATGTCGCACAACTTCTCAGCGTAAAAATTGAATTGGTACTAGGTTACCAATAAGAAAAGCCTTTGTAATGTTTGACAAGGTCATCTAAGTAAAGAATGTTTCATCGTAGAAGCTTAACGACTGTAATCGTTGTCGATCTCTTCATACCAAAAGAAACGGAAGCAGAAATATTACGATCGCTTTTTTAAATATTATGGCTGTAATAGTCAAAGGGAAATCGGATTAAACCGGATTAAACCGTAAAACACAGATATGCAGTCTTAGATCCTTAGAGGTATGCACTCGACTCCATTCGTTACATCACGGAAGTGTTTCAATACTTATTTGCATTATATAGTAGCTTACGGCATGGCCTTAACTTTCCGAAGTAGTTTGGTAGCATTGTGCCGACCAGGGAACGATGAAGGCCTTAGAACAATGCACAGGATCGAACTAATGACCACATGTACTTTGTAGACACTTCTAACCATTGCGCTCGGTTTTCACTGTATAATTGTATTTTTTTAAAAAATGGCTTTATAGCGATGAGCCGATATTGACTTTTATTTTTCAGTATCTTTCAATTGTACTCAAACCAAACAACTCATGAATGAATTATGATGGCACTACAACTAGAAAAACTAGTCACATAACTATTATAATCGAATTCGTAACAATTGGAATCACACGGAGTCTAGTCCTGTCCTAAAATGGCTTTGCTGTGTACCGATACAGTTTTCAATCATTGGCTTGCTATCTTGCAGTGTTGAGTGATTCATTAAAAAAACATTTTAGGAGTCAAAACAAGCAAGAGCATTTCCAGGGTCTGAAACCCTGCTAGTATACGACGCTTTCGAATATAATCAATGATATATTGGTATAATAGGAATCACATCATATTACATTGGATATATTAGATCTATTAGCATATTTGACACATTAGTACAATGCTTTTTTTATTTCGCTGTAGCTTTTTGTTAATGAAAATCTCTTCAGAGAGCTGCATAACTTGACACAGTTGCAATTTCAATGCTAAGCGTCCAAATAATCCAGCATGAAATTCCAGTATGAATCTTTGCTTCGATTCTGTTCATGTAACTGCTACTCTCGTAACTATTCTATTTACTATTTATTATTGCCATTTTTTTATTCATATTTACTCATCTATATGACCGGACTTAGGACGCCTGTGGCGCAGTGGTCGAAGGCTGTTAAAACTCCAGAAAGCACCTGAAGTAACAGAATGATGAGATGAAGGCGAAAAAATCAACCTGCATGGGGAAAATATAATTCACCGTTTCTAGAAATCCTTTCTTTTATCTCCTTAAGTGGAGTACTCTAGGTGGGCTTATTCTTCCATTGCCAAATATAAATAGGTCATGCACGAGTGCAAACTCTCATATTTTGCCAATAACATTTTCGTATCTGGTTTCTATTCTCATTACACTGCAATGTTTACCGTTACTATTTTTCCACACTTATTGTTTAGCGTTTAACAAAATTCTTACGTTCTTACGAAGGTAAGTGGCATGAACTAAACAAACCACTGATGTAAATTACCGTATGGTGCCGATCAATAATAATTTCCAGGTGGGACACGTTTTCATAGTGTTCTGCAGCATGACGAATACATTTTTTTCTCCAAAATTTTCCTTTAGCTACCTTGACTCTACTTCAATAGTTTGATGGCCCGTTCTCACTGGTTGTGCAAGCTCCAGCATAATTTCAATTTTTTTTGTTTTACTGGTTTAGCCATTGTGGTTCGCTGGAGTCCCGAGCTCAGCGCGGCCAAAATGTGTTCCAGGTCGTCACCACAAGAGGTAGCCGCCGTCCTTGTTGATCAGAGGGAGATTTACCACCAGGTAACTAGTTTGCTACCAAGAAGGTGAGAGATCCTGGTATAGGTTTACTCCTACCTGGGATTCCTGGTAGGAACGCCGGACTCCTTCTCAATTTGAGAGACACTGTCAGGGTGATAAATCCCCTCGCTCCAAATCGTGGCCTGACACCGAGAAACATCTCCTAGCCACCCACGATGAGGCGACAAACCGTTGGAAAGATTTGGTTATCTAATTTGTTAAAAGTACAACGTATTAGTAAAAATGTTCGTTTTATAGACTTCCCCGAAGCTTAAAGCACATATAAGCTGTAGGTGACCCACATTACCAAGGTTTAAAAAACTTTCATCAGTTTAACACATCGTTATCGTTATCGCTTTTCATTTTTCTGAGCATTTCCTTCCTTTTAATGGATTAGATAAGCGATCACCTTTAAATTCCATTCGTTATCTGTATGGAATTTTTTTCGCAAGATTTATTGTATTTGTAGGATCGCCTTCCTGACTGCAAGCAATTTTCGATGAGGAAGTAGGTAATGAAGAACTTCAACTTTGTAATAGAATTGTTTCGACTTACTGGTGACATGAGTTTGACGAATTTGTTTGAAAGTAGTAGGATCACCGAAAACCACTCGGTGCAACAGAATATTAAACATTTTGGCTGTAACATAAAAAGTTTCTGTGTAATATTTTTTAACTTGGGAATTTTCCATGTTTTATTACTCTGTCTAGGACATGTTATCATCTTATCAAGTGATCTGAAGCGTTAGAAGCCCTTATTGGACATTAGTTTAAACTTCTTGTAGTTTTGGAAGTAAGAAAATTCCAAGAAAAAAGAATAGAATAAGAGAAGAAGCTGTGAACAATGAAGGAACTGTATCATGACTAATGAAACCAATGAAAATCGAAGTGTAGTGGACAGTTTAGTTCTGGAGTTGAACAATAAAATCTTTTTGCAGATGACGATGTATTAAAATTAAATTTACCTCAACAAACGTAAGTTTGGGTAACCCTAAAATCCTATCACATCTTTGCTTTTCAATTTGTCAACCAA
This sequence comes from Angiostrongylus cantonensis, assembly GCA_009735665.1. Classification (NCBI taxonomy): domain Eukaryota; kingdom Metazoa; phylum Nematoda; class Chromadorea; order Rhabditida; family Metastrongylidae; genus Angiostrongylus; species Angiostrongylus cantonensis. The sequence continues at coordinate 243,618 of MQTX01000280.1, read as the reverse complement.
GCGCCAAATCGTGTTAAGATGTTGGATGATTTAATTGTGATGCAAACAATGCAACAACTACAAAATGAAACTAATGTAATTTTATTTATCTTTGAATACTCTTTATCCAGTCGTTTATTGTTACTATTATTATTATTGTCGTTATTATTACCATTATCATTATACATTTGATAGTGAAACGCAGTGCTTAGACAAGCCGCCCAATGGAGCCTACTGTCATTGGTTCGAGCCCGTATTTAGCCCAACCATGTGTTCTATCCTTCCAGTGCCGTCATATTGGAAGCAGAATTGTTAGGAAAGAGCTCCTCCATCCGGTCCACCATGGTTGGTGAGTGCCTTCAAAGAAGAGCTGGAGATATCCTAGCACGGTTATCCTTGGATTTCGGGGAATCCTCTCGACCCGCATTCGGCGTCATTCATGTAGTAGCGCCAAAAATGCTTAAGTAGCAGCCGAACTGACACGCATTTAGATAGTAACCGAATGATGAAAATATTCTGACCCGTGCACTGTATAAACCGGCGTCATACCAAAAAGAAAAACAAGCGTATACTAACCTAACACAGTAGCCCTTCCATGGTTGATTTTAAGCTGAACTGACCGATTTTATTGCGACTAGTAAACCAGTTTGCCCTTCATTTTTCCTCTTTTAGGTTTATTTCGTCGTTACCAGTTTATTTGTATAAAATCAATTCACCATTCTCATTGATTTATTAAGTTGCCTAGCAAAAACTAGCAAATAATACCTAAATTTTTGAAATGATCGCGGTCATCGCTATGACCGAGATGATCGGAGTGATCGAAAAAGCTTGATGAGATGTGATGATGGCAGACGGATTGGGTTCTCATCGTGAGACTGTTCAGCGCTCATTCTGTCTCTTTTCTCGATAGAAAAATGTTCTCATATTTTAAGAGGTTATATTCCTCGTCAAATTTGATTCAAATACCATTGTATTTTTTAAATAGAGATTTTTCTTCTTCCTCTCCATCTTTTCTTCGTTATTCCCAATTAATCATCAATTGTCATCAGCCTTATTAATTGCTATAGATTATGAGTTATTTATCATTTAGGAAAAGAAAAGCAATTTAGGCAAGTAAAAGTGAGAGGGTAAAATTGAGTTTCAGTGTGATATTTTTCATTTCATTTAACCCAGAGACGGTCTGGGCGTGTGAATGTGAGCGAACGGGAACATTATCACTTTGTTATCGATCCAATAACACTACCTATCAACATTCAACAATTACATTTAAGTATTATTTTTTTGCACCTGAAGAATTCCCTCCAATACTTTTTTGGCGACAATATTTTAGTCCTATAACATTCCACATTGAGGATCGCTGTGCTCTGTTGTCGTTTAAAAAGAAATCAAAGTTCTCAACCAAATTTCAGGAATCGCTTAGCTTTCAAGAAGTTTCTCTACTCATAAGAATTGATCCGTTACCGTTTATTTGATGGGTTTGGGATTTTTTTCGTTCTAGAACAAAGGATTGTAATTGTTCTCTTAATCTTCATTTGTCATCTGAGCAACTAATCAATGTTTTACGTATGGAAAGGCAGAAATAGCCACATTCCGATGTCCAAATAGTCCCCTTTTTTCTGGATTATATGGGTTTTTGACTTTTTTTTTCACTGAATAAGTGTGATCGCCGAAAAACTCATCGCCTAGAGAAATCCTTGGCTATATGGAAAAGGTTTTACCAGCTTTTCTCCAAAAAATACCATGAGTTGATCGTCTCTTCACGACCACAACCAACCTGTTTACCAGTTACCGATGCACACTCAAAAAATGCTTTCTATTCAGTAAAGCACACATATTTTTTTCTAATCGTGTATGACAGTCATCTCTGCAACGACGAAGATGAATTCCTCAAGTCAACGACAACATTCCTTTTTGTTTTGTCGCCGTTCAGATTTTCTGAGCATTACCTCATTTGTAATTTCATTTAAAATTCACCCGTTGTGATAAATTTCGATGACAGGTTTTGTATCTTACTTCGTTCAATAGTGATGACAGGGTGCGATTTTTATTTCCCGAAGTAACTGTTATCTTCTAAATCTTAATAAAGTAATAAATAAATCAACTACATCAACTATAATGCTATTAGAGCTGGTTGATAGAAAGGCAAAGCAAAGACCTCAATGGTGCAGTGGGTAACACTTGAGCTCCCGGAAAGGACAATCATGTGTTCGAGCCTGGACTGTGGTCCACGTTTTGCAAATCTCTCGGCATCATTGTGGTTGTATTCCACATAATACGCTGCTATGAAAAAATAATGGATAGTGAGTAAGCTGTTAAATATTGTAATGTCATTATTTATTGTCGACTAACCCAAAACTGTACCAATAAGCATCGTTAGCGCCTATCGCACCACAAAGCGGTTCCTTCAGTAGGCTGTTTCAACGCTGAAGAAGAACACGAAGAGCATCACATTTCTCTTCCGATGCCTCTTCCTGGAGCCGCTTTTTGTGTAGAAAAAGCTAGTGACTCACCTAGTTCAACCTTCGCACTTTTTTGCTCTTAAGTGGCCTACCGGATGGAAATGCCGAACTGTTCGGATTAGGTGACTTTGTTAGGGTGATGAAGCTACTCCTACTTGTGAAATCACCCAGGGCCATCACGGCATCGTAGTAAACTATTTATTATTATTTATTTTAAAAAATCCTCTCGATGGTTTACCACCTCATCGTGGCTAGAAGGTGTTCCTGTGTGTCGGACTGCGATGTACAACGGAGAGATTCGTCACCCCGGCAGAGTCTCCCAAGCTGAGAAAGAGTCCAGCGTTTCCATCAGGAAGCCTGGCTAGGAGTAGAACAATACCAGGATCCATTACCGTTCTGGTACCAAACGTCGCATAGTGGCAAATCTCCGTCTGATCCACAAGGGCTGCGACTGCCTGCCGTGGTGTTGACCTGGAGCAGACCTTGGCCAGGCTGTCCTCGGAATTCGAGGGAAGCACTGGATTAACCAGCAAATCTCCAAAAAATGGTGATTATGCTGGGGTCCGCACAACTATTGATGACGGGCCGTTCAAGGATCAAGTAAGCGTCAAGTGTTTAAAAAATATGCAATAAAAATTAGTATAACAATAATACGAATCAATGAATTTCAAACTGACCATCATTTAATCTCGGTAATAAAACAATGAACTTGGGTTACAAACAACTTGTAAAGCATTTTATGGTTATTAGTTAAATTTAATTAAATGGCTTATTTTTTCCCAATTACAGTGTTCCATTTTGTATAAAACTTTCTTTCAAGACGATTGGTGTGATTAACAAATAACTAGATATAAATTGCCTAAACTCACTTCATGAAACCAAAATTTCATTGATGTGATCGCGAAAAATCAATACGCACACGAATCATTGGCCTAAAAAGGCGACAAGATTGTAATGTGTGAGTAATCGTATCGAAATCACTCATGAAATAATCAGCATCGATTCGCAAACTCAATGGGGAATATGATGAGAATTGTTTTCTATCAGTTGCCGTTCTGTTATCGTTCTGTAGTATCTTGTCATCCTTTCAGTGGAAAAAAGAGAAGTGATTGTTGTACGGATTAACGTCAAAATGTCATGCTAGAGTTTGTCATATCGAGCAAACCTAGATTAGTCGGGGCGTCCGATAAAATGTTGCATTTACTCTGAATGTTTGTATATGACGGTGACATGTGTACTGTGTAAATGTTCCATTTAATCGCTTTCCATAAACTTGAACAGATCAATGTTCATATCTGTCCTCTGACAGCATTGAACAAAAACAAAGTGTCTTGAGGGAGCAATGAAAAAGGCGTCTTTAATTTTGATCGGACAAGTCTGCACCTGACCCCAACCTTCTGCTGACGAGCAAATCCACTATGGGTGCGTTTCTCGCCACATCCTTGCCAATTGAAGTCAAAAATCTAAATTTAAATCTCCAATATTAAGCTTCATTTTCGTTTTCTTTTCCTTGACAGCCTCCCGATGGTTCACCGCCTCATCGTGGCTGGAAGATGTTCCTGAGGGTTGGCCTGCGATGTACAGTGGAAGATTCATCCCCTGGCAGGGTCTCCAAAGCTGAAAACGAGTCCGGCGTTTCCATCAGTAAGCTTAGCTATGATTAAACCAATATCGGGATCCAACACCGTCCCGGCATCAAACTAGTCTCATGGTGGTAAATCTCCCTCTGATTCACAAGCGCGGCGACTGCCTGTGGTGGTGACGACCTGTGGTAGACTTTTTCTAGGTAGATATGGGAACTCCAGGGAACCACAATAGCTAAGCAAGCAAAACTTCGAAAAACAGAGATTATGCTGAGGCCTGCACAACCGGTGAAGACCGGTCATCCAAGTATCCAGGTAAGTTTCACTGACTGCAGAATATAGAAGTGGACGGATTGATTCTTGTTTGCCACTGAACTTGTTGGGGTGTGTATATAGCGCAGTGGTTAGGGATGTTCCACAATGTGCACGTGGTCATTATTTCAAACTCGCGTACCTAACTGGCTAACGAAGACTCTCAGATGTCTGGCAGGACGGAAAACAGTAGCTTGATGGGTCAATAGACCGTTGGAAGTAACTCGACTGGCCAAATACGCATTCACGTGCCCCTATGATGCCATTAATGGCGTTCAGTGTATGGCGAGTAGCTATTGATTGACTTACGCCAAAAGCTTTATCTATTTTGCTTTTTTTAATGAAGCTCGTCGAACTAAACGAATTTTTAGAATATATTCGTAGGGATGCAATTATAGTGTTTTTTCTACTTCTTCATACTTCATTTCATCTCACAGGTAGTGGAGTGAGCCTGTTTAATATAGAGAAACATGAAAAAATATGTAGGTTAGTCTATTTCGTCGTGGTAATTTCTTTAAAGGGGGCCGATAGCACAGTGGCAGTGGTGACCGCCATCAAGAGCATGGTGCTAGTTCGATTCCGCTCCAGACCAACCTGGCCCCTCAGCCCTCCGGGATCGGGAAGTTGGTACAGGACTTGTTTGGAAAAAAAAATCACTCTTTGCAATCTAATTGGGAATGCACCAGTCCGGTTATCTCAGGACTCCAGGGAGAATTGTTCAACCAGCATTCTACGACATTCAAGATGAAAATGAAAATCCTCAAGCAGCAACAGAAACCGCACGTAAAGCTGGAAGATCTTCATGGACAATGGATGTGAGGAAACGAATTGAATGTGAGAAGTGCTGGGATACGCACAGTAGACGTGAAGAGGGGCCACGTAAAATAAAATAAATGAAAAATAAAATATTTTTTATAAAAAAACTTTTTTAAAATGTGTTGCTAATTCATTTCAGTCGTACCGCACCACTTATAATCAGTCAGGTTACTCAAACCTAAATCGGTGTAAGAGGCTCTTTTCAATGGAGGAACTGTGAAGAGAGGGATATAGGATATTAAACTTTTCATATAACCTTCTCATTTTTTTTCAGTTTCTATGAATTGATGTTTGTCATCGCTATCTAGCTAGGCAATGTTGTAACATAGATGATTCATAGCTGGGGATTCGTGTGGAAAAGTGGGACACCCTCTTCATCTAGGCAAGTCCAATGGTGGCCACGATGGCTCTAATGACGTCGTAATTGGAAATTCAAGAACACCTTGCAATCACAGTGCTGCGGTAAACCATCGCAAGCCCAAAATAAATGGTTGAAATGATTTCTATGAGGAAAGTAAAACAGAATTTCCACATGACGAGGTTTCGATTAACACATTTAAAATATCCTCTTTGGTTTTTGCACGACTTAACTTAATGTTTCAAGTGAATCGTCTGTAGTTGCAAAAATTTTATAGTTTCTGAAAGTTGCTATCAACAGCTATAGAATATTGATTAGTAGAAGATTAACCTTTTTATTACTGGAATGTACCATGAAGGACACGTGAGAATTATATTTTAATCTCTCTATAGGCTACAAAAGGCTGGAACGCTGTCCGTTACAAAGTGATGTTATCTTACTGGCTGGTTTCTCATAGAAAACTAAACAAGACGTTCGAGTCTACTTTTCTTTTCGTTCAGAGAATTTTTTTCTTGTTTAAGCACTCGAGAAAACATAGAATTTCTCTTATACGCTCAAATGATGTGTATTGATCAACATATAATGCATTGCATGAGTTTGTTTGCATTGTTGCTTCTAAAACATGCAGGAGACTCGAGAAAACATAGGATTTGTCTTACACGTTCAAATGATGTGTATTGATCAACATATAATGCATTACATGAGTTTGTTTGTATTGTTGCTTTTAAAACATGCAGGAGCAGGAAAAGGAAACTCTTCCAAAACATAAGCGTGCATTGTTCGTTTTCCTTCATTACGTGTTAGTATTCAAACGTGAGACAAATCGTCCACAGTTATTATGGATGGAAATAACAGAAGGGCATTGTTGTATCGTTGAATGTCACCATATTCTGGTTTTATATGGTGCAAATTCGTCAGACGAGTTAACATAAATTTAGCTCACACCACGTCTGCCGTATCGAATCAACTTCATACACTAATGCAGTTGATCACTTATTCCTTACAGAATGTTGTTTTTTAAACTGACCATCGTACGAGAAAACGCTAGGTTATTAACAGAACGGATAGAAGCACTTAAGCAGCTTACGAATAGCCAACGCTTTTTTTTTCTACGAGTTCTTGACTATTCGAGTTTTATATGGTTAGAAAGGATTTCATACGAAGGAAAAAGTGTACTATTGCTATTTTAGAATGCCAGTGATGTTCACGTCAACACCATCATCAGCGACAACGACAGTTTCATATCAGATTAAGGAAAAAACCCCGACGACTGGCGAAGCGATTTGTGCAGTATGTGGCGATGGTCATGCAAAACTACACTACGGTGTAAGTACAGATGAGTAGCATTCCTTATTGATTTCTCGTTTGTGAATGAAAAACAGTTTGACAGGTGCGATAGGGAACTTGTAGACTAAAACATTCATGAGTAAGGCACTTTTAAAAGTAAGCAAAAGGGACTTAACTACATATTGCATCGATACTGCGGCCCTTATTAATAGGACGACCGTGCGGACTGATTATTTTGGGAGATCAATGAAATATGTGTCGACTTTCGTGCCATATCCTTTAACCGATTCCGTCCCGTATGGGGTACAATAGTGTTCGTAGTGGCGTGGACCAAAAAACCGTACAGAGATTGTTGGGTACATATTCAGTTTAGTGGGCTATAGGTCTTTTCTGCACTATTATTTATATTTTTTGGACAGCTGATCGAAAGCAGGTCAAAAAGAGAGAGAGGTAGGACCAGAAAGATCTTTGTCTACACTAGATGGTTTGCAAAATATCTTTCCACGACGAAGTCCATCGACCGGTTGTCTGACTAAGAGTTTATTGCTACTTCATTTTAATTTCTATGGTTATTGTGTAGACTGTGCGGATATCAAAGATACCGATATGTTGGGAGGTAATGAGTAAAAGCAGTGAAAAATGTCAACCTTAGTTCCTCATTTAATACCATATTATCATTATTTTGTATAATGTTAGCAAATTCTTTTAAATGCTTCTCCCTCCATTTTCACCTTTTTCCTGTAAGTCCTCATTCTTTTTTACTCATCTAGAATCCTACTCCTACTTAATTTTTGAAAAATTGGTCTCAACGAGGTGCAGCAAATAGAACCCACCACAATTTGTAGTCAACTGGCGCTATTTCTATAGTTGAAATAGGATTCTGAATTTATCACGCTACCGCTTTCTGAGGTGATTATCACAGATAGCAGTCAGTTCTTGTGAAGCGGATTGTGTACCGCCTGACAATGCATGGTTTCTTCTAGGAAAGCAGCGATTGCTGGCGTAGGTTAGCAGCGGCTGTTAACTGAGTTTGTGATTGGGAATGTCGAACCTTATCTGAACCCAAACGACCGTGCTGCAGCAATGAAGGTTTTACTATACGTCGAAGTTTTTTTTTTCGGAAAACGCCTCCACCATGGTCATGACTTTAACCTAGCAAGTAGGGCTGTTACAAAATAGCATGATAAAACAAAATTGGTCTGGTTCTGTTTTATTTCTGTCAAACGGTGCTATCGTTTTTGGTGTTAATAATGAGGAATAACTGAGGTGAAAAAGGGAGATTATTAGCTGGCGTTTAACTATTTATTTTCACGATCTCGTTAAGAATTCACAACAACAGTCGCAATCGACAATTAGAAAGAATCAAATTTCTGCAGAATATCTTATTTCTTTTTCTCTTTTGGTCAGAAAATACGTCTAAATCGATAATTTTGTTCCGTCCTGATATGATATTCCAATCAATAGTCACTACTAACCGATTGCAGGTTCTGGCGTGCTATGGTTGTAAAGGATTTTTCCGTAGAACATTAACAGGGAAATACCGTTATGCATGCCGTTTTGGTAACAATTGCGTCGTCGACAAATGTAAGTAGCTTAGGAGAAAAATACAGTACGAGAACTTTTGTTCTCTTCTTGACTATTTTTATGATCTCTTCTTTTCAAGATCTCAAATTATACGTGTTCGATTCAATTCATGATAAGGCTTGGCCTGGCCTGGGAATAGAATATGTTCTTGGTTTCCTACGAAAATGGACTTTAGTCATGTAAACAAAGCAGCATTCCCTTCATTTTTTACACAGAAAAGCCCTAGAACTAGTCCACCAATAATTTATTTGCATTTTGTTTTTTCTTGTTACAAATTTTTCTATTCCTACTAATTTATTCTCTTATCTTCTTTCGTTCTGAATTTTATTGTTATTTTATGTGACCCGTCTTCACATCTACCGTGCGGATCCCAGCACTTATCACATTGGATTCGTTTCCTCGCATCCATTATCCATGGAGATCTTCCAACTTCTACGTGTGGCTTCGGCTAGCCTACTGCTTGAGGATTTTTCATTTCACATTGAATGTCGTAGAATGCTGGTCAAGTCGATTCTCCCTGGGAGTCCTGAGATAGCTGGCATTGAGCGTTTGCTGTTGGATTGCAGAGAGTGACATTTTCCCGGACAACTCCAGCAACAATTTCCCGACCTGAGAGATGAGAGGCTTGGTTGGCCTGGAGTGGAATCGAACTAGCGCCATGCTCGTGATAGCCAATATCACTACCATTGTTTCATCCGCTTCTTTTCGTCCTTAATAGTTCTTTCAATTTTTGATGAATTCTTTTACCAATGTCAGATCGATTTCTATAGCGCGTGAAAACTCATTTAGTTCAAACAGAAGTGTGATTACCTACTTCCACACATTTAGGTGCTTTATGTGCTGAATAGCGTTCAGAAAGAAATCTACGTTAATTTTTAACACAGTTTTATGTGTGTACATCTTTTTGAATGGGCGCGTGTGGAGCAGTGGTCGGAGGCGCCGTGTGAAACACGCGTGGAGTCGATCCCCGCGCCCATGGCTCACTAAGCTTCTCATCCTTCAGGGATCGGCAAATTTGTACCAGACTTGTCTGGGAGGACAACAGCAATCGCTCTACTCATCCGAAAGCCACCGCGAGTCATTGTAAGGCTCAGATATGCATTCAATCATTTCGAATGATGCTTAATGAATTCGAATGCATGGTTCCCTCAGGGATAGATCAACGTAGAGAGCTTTATTCTTTTTTAGTTTTATACCTTTCTGTATATTTTGTGAGACAGTTATTCCAGGGTTTATCTATGTACTGCTGCCGATTTTGATTTTTGATCCGTTGAGTTCCATTGGCTGCACCTCTGCACAATTGTAGACCGGGCACATAATTTGATAAGCGTTTATCTTTTTCTTATTCTTTTCTCTTCCTGATCACCACTAAAGATAGCTGACATCGCATAAAAAGGACAAGGAAGAGAGATTAAAAACGTTGTTTTCATTAAGTATATAAATCTCAGTCCGATCTTTACGCATTCACGATTTCGTGACCTCTATAGGAGTCACACAATGTGAAAAATCGTGCCCCCTTCAAACTTTAAATTAAAAATCTCTGTTCTGCTAGCGGATTCGACTAGTTACAGTAAAAACAGAAAGAAGAGTTAGAATGTGAAAATCCTAGCTTATAGTAATGTTCTTCTGTTTTTAAACGATGAGATCTTGATTTTCTGAGAGTCAATACATCTCTTTTTTGTCAATACATCTCTTTTCAATACGTCTCTTTTTTTGCTTCAAGGATCATATTTTGAAAGCGAAAGTAAATAATCAAGCGGAATCCTGCATAGTACGACGCTATGATGTCCGGAGTGTACTGAACAAATATTCAATGAAGATTATCTATGTGATTAATGCGATGGAGAATGGTTTGAAGGCTATGAAGCCTGAGGTCCGAAAAATTCTTTTGATGAAATTGTCGTCAAGTGAAAATAATTTGGCTCAGCTACCTACTACCTGGGTCAGCCTAAAGCCACATCTTGCATTGAGTGCAATATTTCCTTGTGCTCGGTTCACATAGAGTATTGTGACTCAAACCATGGGTTGACGATGGAGTGGGTTGATTTCTGTCCGCACGATTCACTTCTTTCTCGTCTGGCGCAGAACTCCAAACGGAAGTGAAGGCTGTGTACAGGAGACAGAACAGCTTATAGCAAGCATGTTTGCATTGAGAATCTCTGTTTTATGAAGAGTGTACGCTTTAGGGTGCACTAAAACTGAACGCGTTAGTCAGCGCATTTGAGATAGAGGCACTGTGAAATAGCGCAACAGGTCTAGAACTATTTGTAATCTTAATACGTTAGAGCAAAGTCTCTATAGATCTATGAAGTATTGAAATCGTGAAACAGTTTGGTGATTGAGAAATTACCGTTGGTTTTCGAAAAACCATGGGGCGAATAGCGCAGTCGCAGTGGTTACCGTCATCACGAGCATGGTGCTAGTTCGATTCCACTCCTGGCGAACCAGCCCTCTCATCCCTCCGAGATTGTAAAATTGGTACCGGTCTTGTCTAGGGAAAAAAATCATTTTCTGCAATCCAACTGGAACGCTCCAGCACGGCTGTTTCAAGACTCTAGGGAGAATTGCTTGACCAGCATTCTACGACATTTAAGTTGAAATGAAAATCCTCAAGCAGCAACCGAAGCCACACGTAAAAGTTGCAAGGTCATCGGGGACCATGGATGTGAGGAAACGAACTGAATGTGAGAAATGCTGAGATACGCACAACAGACGTGACGACCGATCAAATAAAATAAAAAAATATTTTCAAAAAAATCATCTTCATCGCGAATGTGTTCAAAACAGCAACGATTCAATTTATAATGTTGTTCGAGAATTAAACCGAGATTAGTACTTTTATTTTTCTTGTAGATGTCCTAATTGTGAGAATGTGATAGACCTGCGCATTAGTCATGCCGCTGGAAGATTCGCATGTCCATCGATCGTTTTCTGTCTTCTCGAAAAATGAGGTCCGATGAAAGACATATTGCAGCCCAGAGTCTTACAAGTCCGTTTCCATTCTCAACTCGTTCTTCTGTTTCGAATTTCCCATTCCTTATTCATCTTCGTTGGCCATTCCAAATTTGGCGTTGAAGCCTCGCACAACGAATTTACAGCAGATCTTTTCGTTGCGTATTACTTCGTCCAAATAATTGTGAAACGCGTCCAGATTGCCTCCATTAGCTGTACAAGCTGGTGAGTAGCAATTGGTGACACTAACATTTTTTGATGCGAAAATTGGAGACGAATAATGTCTAAACGTGATGATTGTATTTCGCACAGGTGACTAGATAGGGATGGGATGAGCGTTGGACAAGGCCAACACCTTCACATTTCATAGCTGAAATTTCCCTTCACAAATGAAAACGATTCTGTCATCTAATTGGCTTTCTATCTCTTGGAGAGCGATCACATGGAATTTTATGTGAGCAGCGGTCTTAACAAGACCGTCCGAAAGTATAAATTCAGCGTCTGAAGGTACTACTTTGGTGTTTGAGGGTCAGAGCAAGAGGCAGCCTCCTTGGCGTCTCTTGGGCATGCTCTCTTTGTGCGTTTCCAATAGTCTCCTGTGCAACCTGAGATTTGATCTCCTCTCCCGTTTTCTCATCATCTAACGTCGTAGATAGGAACATTCAATGTACGGCTGAGGCTAGATATTCGAGTTTAGCGAATGTGGTTCTCTGAAGTACTGGAGTCAGCTTAACTGAACCCTTCTTCAGGTCATCATCTCTCCAAGGAGTAGCAAGCCCTGTGGAGCAGAAAGAGATTTACCACCTTGGAACTAGTTTTATAACAGAGCGGTGTTTTTTCCTGATATTGGTTCACTCTTAGCTGGGCTTCGGATGGAAACGTTGAGATGTTGAGATTAATCAAGATGTCGAAATTGTGTAAGCAACCACAATAAATTTACATTTACTGTGCTGGGCCAAAGTCGTATTAACGAATGGAAAGCTCAGCCTTGGTTTGGAAAATTTTTTATTCGTTGCGATTTTGACCTTAAAAATTTGAAAGGTATGGGACATCCTTCTGACATCGACGACGAAGGATTGAAAGCTGTGGGGAAACAAACGCATGCTGTGATATTTTCTTGGGTTCAGTCACAACGATGCTGAAATATTTGCAAAGCTTGGACCCGACGCCATCCCCGAACTCGCGATTGCCCTTTACTTGGGCGCTCGTGTTACCATCTTCTCCATTGAGCCCCATGCATCGGCTTTCTTTCGGCCTTTGTTTTACCCTACCGTTGCCAGTAACCACCCGTCGGCGGGAATGATTTGACGAGTACAAATCGGCATTCAACACAGTTAGGTTAAGGCTGTAGTCGAAATTACGATGTTTAACTTTTTATTTACTGTGTTATTTCTTTCACAGTAGGGTATTGAATGAGTTACAACCACAGTAATGCTGAGATATTTGCAAGACTTACACCACAGTCCAGCATCGAACTCCAGTCTACGGCTCTTGATTCGCTTTTCTCTTTTCCTGTTTCTTACTCGGATAGTCGAAAAAGTACGGTAAATGAGGGGCTACATAAATTGAATGTTCTTCCGCTACGATTGCACCTGCAACACATCAAACTGTCGACTGTGTAAAAACTGGATAAGCTGGGCTACGAAGCTCAGCCCCTATCCATCACACTCGCTAAACCTCTTTGGGCTACGAAGCTCAGCCCCTATCCATCACACTCGCCAAACCTCTTACCTATCAACAACCACTTTTTTAAACATTTACGTAACATTTCACGGAAGAAATGCTTCAGTTATCAATGTTTGGTCGAGACTTCACTCAACGACCTCACCGTCTACAGAAGTATAGAATTTTGTGTGGGTGGTATAAATAAACCTGTTTTTCGATAATAATATTGCTTAAATTTCACCGATGTTTATTTCGTTAACAAAAATTCATTACGAGCACAGTAGTGCCACTTTAAAAATGCATTTCTTAAATGTATAGAGAAGGCGAAAATCGTTTTAAAATTACTTTGTTATATGTGAATATTGAGTAAATAGAGTACGGTAAAGGTGTTTATGGCTTGCGACTGTTTTCCTTATTTCCTGATTGGTCGATGGTTGCATAAAACCATTATTTGGTCTAATAACTACAAAGCTGCCAGTTTGTTTTAGATTGGAACATGTCAAGTATATCTCTTGTGAATAACGTGGTTATCATTGTTCAATCGTGAAAAAGTGGTTATATTTTTATGTTTTGAGTATTAATTTTTTGCAGCAAAAGTATTGAAAACTCGAAAGCTTTCGGTATTGACCAACCTCTTAGGGATGCGCCCTGCTTTCTACTTCATTAAGCATCGCTGGAGGTGTTTGCATGCATATCTGGCCTTTACAATGAGTCGTGATGGTCTACAGATGTATGGAGCCGGCCAGTGCTGCTATCCTGTTAGACATGTCTGGTACCAACCCGGAAGTATGGAGGACTTGGTGATCCTGGGGGTCGAACTCATGTGAATTACATGGGGCTTCTAAGGACTTCGCTGCATGTGTCCCATTGCTTACGACCACACCTCGTTGAAAGCATGCCATCCCGTCCGATCTGGCAAGTTAAGTAAAAGTAGTAGCAAAAGAAACACAACAAACAGGGATGAGATTTAATGTTGAAATAAAGTAATGATTAATGTAGGTGTTTAGATCTGACATTATTTTTGATCATTGTACTAGTTCTTATTGGTAACTTCGTTAATTGAACAGATAACTAGATAGTACAAAAGAGGATCAGAATATTCAGCTCTTAAAATGCTTTACAAAACATTGAAGTGCATGCCATCGAGGAGACTGTATGTCTTCTTTAAGGCTTGACAATTTACATGTTTCTCTTGTAATTGGTTGTGCTTTGGAAACACAAAATCACTTCACAGATTTGAATTAAAGGCCCTACTTATTCGAATGAAATGTCTTTACAAATGCTGCAGGCATTGGTACTGTTTTGGTTTGAGTAATGTTCTGTTGTGCTAGGCCTTTTCTTTGAAGTTCCGCGGTAATCCTATCAGTGGTTCCAAGATCGACACTATAGGTAATTCTTTGCTATCGTAGATTATAGAGGCCTTTATCACTTTGAAACTAAGTTTCTTTCGCGATGGTTACCATAGCATAGATTTTTCGTGACTTTCCGGATTTGCAGTTGGAAATGTCGAAGTACTTGTCAACTCAAGAGATCCTGGGGGAAGTGAGTCCATTTTTTTCAATAAGGAGTGCTCCACTACAGGAAAGCATTGGAAAAATTCTCGACCCCACTGAAGAGGAAAACCATTGAGTGTAATCCGGAGGGTTTCGTTTTTGTATGTAATATCCATCAGTATGAATTGGTTACAGAAAACAAAATTACGAATACCTTTACCAGTTTATGAATAGAAAATCTTAATCGCTTATTACAGAAGGTTTTCATACTACTGTATTTAGTTCAACGAAATAGTTGTCGCTACTGTCGTTTCAACCGGTGCATTGAAGTGGGTATGGACCCAAAAGGTAGAGACGTTTCTAACATTTCTCGTTTTTTCCTCAATTATATGTGTTAACTGGGTGGAATGACATGAAAGAAGAAGAAACTGTTTTATAAGAAGACAATGAGTTGAAATAGAACCTCAGATGTCTATAGTTCTACAATGTTTTCCAGCTGTTCGACCAGACAGAGATTTGACAGGGAAGCAAAAAGTACCGAGGATAAGAAAGAAACCGATAGATGAAGAGCTACTTAGTCATGTGGTAAATACAACAAAACGATCGTTTTTAGTCGATCTCGGTGTACTCGTCTACTTTGGATAATGATCGTAGTAACTCATCCTGTGTTTAGTTGCGACTACATGGAGACGACTGGTCGAGAAAGCTCAACAGTGACACGCGGATATTACTCTTACAGCTGATGAATATTGAGGCTAAGGTGTTTCTTGAAAAATATAATGATTATCTTTTCTCATGCGTTAAGTATGATATTGTCTACTAAGCATGGTTTTTAGGTAGTCAAAGGAGATAACATGCTAAGTACCTCTACTCATCCACCAAAAGATCCGCGAACGATTTCTCTTAAAGAAATGTTCGAGCAAAAGCCATTAATGGACGGCAGACGAACAGAGGTAGGCATAATTTTTTTTTTCAAATTAAACCGAACTGAGCAATCATGCGGACTAAATAATTAGTGCACTTAATAAGTCGTGAATCTACTTCAAATTGTCGTGTTGACCACCTGTAAATGCTCTGGTGGAGCAATTCCAGAATACCAAAAGACATAAAAGCTTAAAGGATAACGCTCGCGGCGCTGATCAATCTCTGAGGGATGCGCCATGCATTCGACTTCATTAAGCATCGTTGGAGGTGAGAGAGTGCATGTCTGGCCTGTAAAACGACTCGCGGTGGCCTACCGACCTATCAACTCAGCGCTGCTATCCTCGCAGGAAAGTCTGGTACCAATTTGCCGACCCCTAAGGAATGGAGGACTTAGTGGGTTATGGGCGCTGGGCGCGGGGTCGATTCCACGCTTACGTCGCAGTGGCGCCTTTAACCATTGCGCCATATGCGCCCTATTCCAAACGGCGCGGAGAAAAGAAAGTCCTCATGTCGCAATCGAAGCAAGTCGGACAAATCTCACGGATACTAGGTGCAAAACAAAAAAAAATAAATGGAAGTGCTATAACCTGCGCTATGTGTGACGTCTGGTCATATAGAAAATGATTTTACTAATCGAGATCCCTTTTACAACAATTTGCATCACACGGTTTCTTTAGTGATTATTTTAAGTGCGAATTCGAAAAGCTCTTCTCTACGTCTTAATACGTATTCAATGGTTCTACCCAGCAGTGAGTACTGTGGCTGAATCACCTGTATCACCTGCAGTCCCGTTGATCGTTGAGTGACTCGAGCGGGCGCCAGTAAATCCTCCATTTTTCCCTGTCGCGTGCAAGAGTAGCCCAGTGGGTTCTCCTTGCTTTAGGGACTCGTCGAGCACCACATCCTTCTTCTAGGCATGTTCGCATGACGTTCTGGAGGGTGGCTGTAAATAATTTTGACCAGATTGTATCGCCCTGCCTAACTCCTCTCTTGAAGTCAACGTTAATATCGTTGTAGAATGGTGAAATTTCACCATTTCACCTGTTGCTGAATTACGTAACTAAATAGATGAATAGAGTGCCTTGATGTTGCGAACTCTGAATAATTAATAGCGATTTTAACTTGCGACAATGCTTTTAGAAAGACAAGCTCCAATAAAAAAGCCTCTTACCACGGCTAAATACCAATTTCGAGGTTATTTCGTATATTGCCTGATTGATATTGAGCATGGTTTACTCTAAAACGCCAGAAGATAGGATGTTTTTGAGTTTTGTAGTTGCTAGTGGAAAATAGGCCTTTGAGTCAGTTGTCGGCACCAAATAGCCACTAGCTTTAAGCAGAATGCTCGACTTCGTGAGAAGGCGCCAGGCGGGACTTTTCGTAGTTGTCACAGGGCAATAACTCAAACTTTGGTAATTAAATCGATTATATACATAAATGCAACATCAATACAACACTAATATCGACGGAGAACTACTGGCACACAAACAAGGCATGTTCAGGGCTATGAGGTACTGTACCTACTACTGAAGTGAAGCTAACGTGGGCATAAGAGTATTGTAAATAATACTATTACAACATTAGTACTATGATAACATTGATAACAATGAAGAGCAAGGGGATGCGAATGATGGCGCCCGCACTGGCGCGTTCAGTGGCCTAAATGCCGATGGGTAGAACAACA
Organism: Angiostrongylus cantonensis; assembly: GCA_009735665.1. Taxonomy (NCBI): domain Eukaryota; kingdom Metazoa; phylum Nematoda; class Chromadorea; order Rhabditida; family Metastrongylidae; genus Angiostrongylus; species Angiostrongylus cantonensis. The sequence goes on along the minus strand of MQTX01000280.1, from coordinate 226,522 downwards.
GAAGAATGAGATGCAGACGAGCCGTGTATTAGGCTAAGCTAGAGATCTTTTGTACAGCGGTCAAGTGTACCTTAACATTAATCGATGAGGATAGCAAGTTACCTAAGCTTTGATGGTGGAAGTGACTACGAACGAGATGAGACATCTGAGGAACACGGTCAGGCGGCTGGTCTTGGATAACGACATGTCTGCAACGTGAAGTTTGAGCATCGATGGGTGCCACAATTACCTAAGATATAGCGGCCTAACAAATATACAGCATAAGATGGCCAGTAAGCGGCCTTATACGCATGGCGTACCTTTTGGGAGGAATGGTACATGCCACTGATGGCGTTGCAAACAGAACGCATTTGAGGATAGTCGCCGCTACTGACAACGCACCGCAGACCAATTGATAAACAGTGAACATTGACACGTGGACGAGGATCAGGATAATGATAAGGATATACTGGGGTGATGGGAAGCGTGGCGTAGTAACGGTGATGATGAACTAATGTACAATTCGCAACTGTCATTTAATAATGATATAATAAAGTTGATGTGCAGTAATGACTAGGTGCAGGATGACTTAACGGTAATCTACATTGGTGACATACGAGATCAATACGGTACCGATCTTAAGGCGGACGAACCCTGACAGGAGCAAGTCCGAATAGCAATTCACTAGGCTATTTATATGTTTTTAGAGAACGCGGTATTTGGAGGAACACGGTCAGGCGGCTGGTCTTGGATAACGACATGTCTGCAACGTGAAGTTTGAGCATCGATGGGTGCCACAATTACCTAAGATATCATGGGCCAGAAAGATAACGACTGAGAAATGATAAGCCTATAGCGGCCTAACAAATATACAGCATAAGATGGCCAGTAAGCGGACTTGTACGCATGGCGTACCTTTTGGGAGGAATAGTACATGCCACTGATGGCGTTGCAGACAGAACGCATTTGAGGATAGTCGCCGCTACTGACAACGCACCGCAGACCAATTGATAAACAGTGAACATTGACACGTGGACGAGGATCAGGATAATGATAAGGATATACTGGGGTGATGGGAAGCGTGGCGGCCGTGTTCTTCTCTCTTCCGGGCCTCAGAAAAAGCTAATTCTCCATCGGACGTAATTTTGTGCTTTGTGAAGCTGTTGTTACCTAGTTATTTTTTTTGAAACAAAAAAAAAAGGACAACTGACATTCAGACCATTAAGTATCCGCTTCTGTCACATTTAGGTCAACGATCATTAATTAAAATATCTTAACTTTTCATTTCTTTTCATCTTCCTATTCTTTTTTGCGGCAAAGTATTATTTAAAATACAACCACACAAAGACGATGAGGTATGAGCAGAATTAGGAACATTCGGCTTCAAACCCGACGTTTTTCTTACCAGGGGCTGACGTGCTATGCACCAAACTAACGTAGGCCTTTGCTTTACCTTTCTCTCAGCCATTTTTATCCGTACAATCAGCAATCAGCCGTAAACAGGAATGATCTGTGAAGTATGACTATGAATTAGTTAAGAATGGGTTCAGATGCGATATGAACCATTTCGTATGGCCCGCACGGAGGAACTATCCGAGATCGCTCATCGACGAGCCATCGCCGCTGTGGATTGGGTGGATAGCCTGACTGAAATCGCGGAATTGCAAGATACTGATGATAAGGTGAGCTGAGAAGGTAGTTCAAAGCTTTTCATCGCTTCGGCTGGTTTGTTTTAATGGACCACGAAGCTTCACATTTTCTCTGGACCTTCGCTTAGACGGGCACTAATCAATATTACATTGAACAGAAACCATCCACCTTTGAGCTGTTCGCTACCCTTCCTTCTCTACTGTAAGATAATATAAATTAAAGTCAGTACCTTTTCCGAGAACTGAAATCGTCTTTCTCACAATGTGAATCTGCTCTAAGGCGAGAGTAACCATGTGTATAAGGTGACACTCTATTGCACATGTGGTATTTAGCTCGATTTCCCACTTGGACAAATTAGGTCGTCAATTCATCCCTTCTAGGACCTGTCCTAGAGGGAAAAATCACTGAGTTTATAGCTCGATAGCTTCTGCGAGTTCATAGGCCAAATGTCTATTAAGTCATCTCCGTATTGCTATGAATGGAGTCAGATACGTGGATTCTTCCGCGCGTTTTTACATGAACTGAAAAACTAGACTCTCGTTACTTATCAAGCTCATCTTTTTTGCACCTATTGTCTACGATTTTGCATGTACACGAAGTGTGGAAATGTCACTTAATACAATTCTTCTTGTATGCCATATGCTTTACTCTTTGTTTATTTTCCTTACTAGTTTTCGAAACTTGTCTAAAGTGTAAATATTATGTCGACTTTTTAAGATGCGTTATTCAGAGCATCTTGTTTATAGTTTACTTTTTTTATTAAATAAAATCTATAAGTGGAATTCAGGTGGCTTTGGTGAAGTCGTGCTATTCTCCACTAACAATCTTCAATTTTTCGGCGCGAACAGCACAGAACACTCCAAATCCCGATATTCTTTGCCTTTGCAGTCATTCCTATGTGCCAAGGCGCCTACCCCCGGAGTTCAACGAAACAAAGTAACTTTAGTACTTCTTAAAAAGTCAATTCATTGCATGAGCAATATTCTTTAGATGGCTCGTAATAGTAGAGATCATTAAGCCGTTATCACTTATAAAAGGTGGTACTAAAATTCCTTGTTCTGATTGCTCGGGTAAATTTCCTGCAAAGCAATTTTGACATCATAAGACCGTGAGTTTATTAAGGATTTTTGTAAATGCATATTTTCGATGTAAAAGGTGTCTAAATGTTCTTAAGATTTTTGAATATTATCCATAGTAAGATGTTCGAGTGAGCTCTACCAACTCAACACTTTGAGTAGAGCATAGTAAACTTGGTAATGAAGTTGTTGTATTTTAGTTATTCTTGATGAGCCGAAATTAGGTTTTCAGTATGGCTATTCAATTGGCTTCATCTTCTTCGGACCGAGCCGGTTTTTCTAGTCGTTCATTTTTTTTTTTTTTTTTGAGGGGTGGGATTGCGATCAGCCACGCAAAATTCGCTTGGGATGACAAATCCAAGAAATCCATATTTTTTATTGTTTTTCATTCAATGTTCTATGAGAATGTTCAGAAAAAATCTCTTTATAGCCATTTGTCCAATGTACTGATTGATCGAACGCTGAACGAATTGGTGGCCCCGTTGAGGAAGCTGAATCTCAAGGAAGAAGAAATCGTCCCATTAAAGGCCATTATCATTTTGAATCCGAGTGGGTCTATACATTCACATTTTTGTTCCTTCTGAGCTTAGTCTTCTTAACGGTTTCTTAAGTCTTCCAAAAAATTATTTCTCGAAAAAATCTTTCAAAAATGCCAATTCATTATTATTGTTATTATAATATTATTATTATTATTAGTAATAGTATTAGTATTGCTATTATTATCGTTATTATTGTTATTACTATTTTTACTGCTACTATTATCGCCATTATTGTCATTCTATGGTATGGACGCCGTATATTAAGAGCATGGTTCTAGTTCATCTCTGCAACGAGCTCACCTTTCCTCTCATCTCTTTAGCAACAGAAAATTGGTGCCAGCATTCTCTGGAAGCAGTTTGCTCTGTGCAATCTAAGTTAGAAAGCTCTATCCTGGCTATTCCATGAGTGCGGAGAGGTTCAATTGGCCAGAATTTAGCGAAACAAGGTGACGATATTCAATGAGTAGCCGAACTCATATAGAAAAGGTTCGAAGGCCTTGGTAGATGATGAATACGAGGAAACGAATCAATGCAAGTGCTATGATCTGCACAGGACGGATGTGTAAAGTAAAAACTAAAAAATTCAGAATAAAACAATTATTAAACTATCATTTTCCCTCTAATGTCTTCATGTTTCTTCTCGTGTTGCATCACAAAGAGACGGTTGAAAAATATGCGGTGCACATTGGATTTGATTTACTTAAACATTTCCGAATGACATATGTGAAGTCGAGGGCTTTGACTTAAGAGCTCATGTTGCGCAATGGTTAGCTATGCTCTGTATCACACATGTGGTCTTAGCTTCCATCCTGCGCCATGGGAACCAAATCGTCCACCATAAATCGGTGGATCCCATGTGGCATTCTTTAGGCAAAATATGTACTCAATCATCTCTACGATGGCACGAGTAGAATCGTGTATGTAGCATATTCTCATGGGTGATATCACCTCCGGACTCTCTATCCTTTGATTTAAAAACTAAGAGCCTAATTTTTTTTTACCAGCTGTCCTTAGAAGTCAATAATTTATGTAGTCAAGATTGCTGTAAAATAGTTGTGCAAGAAAGTGCAATCATGTCGTTGTATAATTTGTCACGAGTTTGGAGTGACATGATTACTTTCATAAAATCTAGCCTACCCATGGATTGTTTGTCGTTTTTTTTGTAGTAATTTTCTATTACTGACGTCTTTTCATCCACTTACTTGATACACAAGTGGTGCATCTTCACTAAAGAATCGTGTGAAGTCGAACATATTTTCCATTACTTGGCTATTGTCTGGTCAGACAAGATCTTCACTCCTTCAAGAAAACTGGGGGTTGGATGAGATTTGCAATCATGAGAAAGTTTTCTACCAGTATGCCAGTGATTCCTGGCACTAGTTTATTCTTAAGATGAAATTAATCCTCGAAACAGAGATGTCATGTTCTGACTAAACCTTCTGTTTAGTCTCGTGCATTGTATTTTGATGCACAGAAACACTCCCTGGCTATGGTGAAGTGCCCTAAGATTGGGAAGTCCGGCAAAAATACGCGACTTTACCCGTGCAGTAGAGATTACTAACTTGTCAAGTATCAGCTAAATTGTAACTTTGTGGAAGGTTTTATGGGTAGCAGGAGGATCAAATTGCGCGCCATTAAAGAGTTGATGGTTAATAATTAATGGAAATATTCTTTTATTTTTTATACATTACACGGCTTGACATCCACCATTGTGTTCCCAACACTACTTGCATTTTATTCGCTTTCTTGCTTTCGTGATCTATGAACATTTTCCAGGTTTTTGCATGTAGGTATGGCTGCTATTCGAGGATTTTTTGCGTCTTCCTCATGATTGTTATCGAAAGGTCGTCTAGTCTATTCTCTCTGGAATCCTAAAGTAGCCCTGCTAGTGCCTCTTCACGTGAATTAGAGGGACTGAGCTTGTTCCAGATAAGTCTACTACCATTTTTTCGACATGCAGAGTCGGATCAATGGTAGAGTAGGCGGGCTACTGGTGTAATGAACGAGATCAGTATAATCGCGCTACCCGTCTCTTAACAAAAAAAAAAAAAAATTAACAGTCCTCAGGATCGACTTTCTATTAACCTCGGCATTGGAATATGAAATCGTTGTTTTCTTGTTCAGCAATCGCGAGGTTGTTATACAGCATACATTTACTTCCATAGAGCAGCACACAACACAATACAACAGTAGCTGACGTTTCGGCAGTGTCGCCTTCACCTAAAAAGTGTTTGGTGTCATTTTTGTGTGTCCATCTCCTCCTAAGTAGAGAAGATGACAAAACAATCATCTATATACCTGCAGTAGAGTACTGGCCGGAGGTCGATAACCGGGGCTTCTATTCTAGACATGAACGCAATGGCGAGAGTTGGTGCCAACCGCTGTCCCATTGCCAGCCCTCTCATTTGCGTGTTATATTTCCCAGACCATCTGAAGATCGAGCAGTTTAGGCACTCTTTTAAGAGAGCCATGAGCTGCTGAATAGACAAGCCATGCATATGTATTCCTCCTTCATGTTTAACAAGAAGTTCGTAGATGGCTTACATTGCGGAGTCATTCGATACGTTGGTGTAGAGCGCGGAAACATCGACTCAATCATGTACGCGTTGTTAGGAAACAGACGTTCTAAGAGCATTTGGGTGTTCGGAATTACACCGGAAAAGTTAGCTGGAATATGGCTAAGCAGTTGGGTAAGTGTTCGTCCTAGAAACCATGTTATTCTACCCATTGATCCATGTACACAACTGATAATGGGTCTAACCTTGTAAGAGAGTGGATTGGTAGACGCTAGATCACCAGCTGATACTAACTTATGTCAATATTTCGAAACCGACTTTCCTTTAAACTCGGTGTGACTAATCAATAAGTACCCAGGATCGACTTTCTATTAACCTCGGCATTGAATTATGAATTCGTCATTTTCTCTCTTAGCATTCGCGAGGTTGTTAAACATCATACGTTTACTTCCATACAATAAAACACATACAACACAACGTAGCTGACGTTTCGGCAGAATCGTCTTCTTCAGAGCCTGGAAGGGTACACCAATACGCAACTTACTAGGTCAAACACTTCTGGGATCGGATTTATTTTCGGCTAACGTTTCGACGTCTTCTTCTTCATCAGAGCCGATGATCCGAATCGATGGTCCACGCTTGTTATTCGTCTCGATGTGGCGGCTTTGCCTTCGTGTCGAGTAAGGTCTTCCTCAGCGGTCCATACCTGAAGTAAATGTATGCTGTATAAAAAGCTCGCGATTGCTGAACAAGAAGAAAAATTGACTTTTTCAGGTTTTCCAGCTATAAATAGGGTAGCGTGAAGATCCAAATTCTGAATTTGCAAGATATAAAACTAAGAGTGTTCTATCTGTTCTATAGTGTCTAGAGTTGAAGGAAGGTTGTAGAGATTTATGAAAATGAAAGTTTTCCACAAATTGTTGATTAAATCAGGTTGTCACCTGCATCAGCTGTAGTCCCGTTACTTGATGAGTTATTTAAATTGCTGACAGTAAATTCACCACTAATCCCTTTTGTATGCCCGAGTTGTTCAAAAGGTTTTAATCATTCGAACTACACGGAAAGAATTGCACTTCACATATGAGATCTTTCATTTCGAAGCGCTTACTACGTGGTCTCAAATCATTGGTGAAACTAATATAGAAGATTGAATCAGCAGATGTACACAAGCTAGGTTATTGTGAAAGGGGTCATTTGGCAGTTCATTTCTTTGCTTTTCTTCCTCCAGCACTAATGAAAAGATTTACTTGAGTAGCACGTGGTCACATCGATATATATATATATATATTATATATAGTTCTTTTCACATCCTCACTAGGATTTTAATTACTGTATAGTAAACATGAGAACATGAGATATCATTTCAGATGCAAAAGGCTTGTCCGAGCACGCCAAGGTGGCCATCAATGATCTCCGTGATAAAGTTCAAGACATGCTGTTTCAAATCGTCAAAGAGTTGCATTCAGTCTACACAGCCAGTAGTCGTTTCGGTAATCTACTACTGCTGCTGCCGACGATTACCGTAAGAACGAAATCCACATATATAAAATTCTGTCAATTTATTACTGTCGAAGTAGTTTTATTGAAATGAGTTCACTGACTAAAAACTCTTTATGGTTACTATTTACTGCAGGTTTTCCTTTTATTAAACAGAAATAGGAATCGATTGAGCAAGAAATCGTTTAAGTCCAATCTTCAACTACCTGCAAGAAAGGGGAACGTATTTGGGCGTCGGTTCAATGTGCTGTATTCGTTACCTGCATTCTACACTTGCAGAATTACATTTTTGGCCATCAGTAAATCGAAAACAACGACCATCGAAGGCGAAGATCGGGAGTAAAAGCAACAGATGAAAAGTGTGGGCAGAGAATACAGTCAAGTAGCAAGTCAGACCGTAGTTGTGTAGATTATTTCACTAGTCTTTTTAGCCGTCGATAACTTGAAATAAATAAAATATACAAATGGAGAAATTAACTGAGCTTAAGGTCATCCACTAGTCTTGAATTTGTTCGTCTTGAAATTATGTTGTCAAGTGGATTGTGAAAGGGGTGGATGTAATGAAGTGTTTAGGATTGACCTATACTATGCACAGGATTTGTCGTTGGTTCGGTTCTGTGCCTAAAGCTCCCAAGTGCTTTCATACCTCCGGGGTTAGTAAATTGGAGCCAGACTTGCTTGAGAGGATGAGAACAGTGACTTGATACATTGGTAGGTCACCGTAAGTCGTTTTATGTATGTGTTCCTCTAAGGTACCGCGAGTGGAATTGAATACTGCGCATCTCTAGGAGGCTGATCAACGCTGAACGCTCTATTATTTCTTTTTTATGGATTGTGAGAAGTATGCGTCGTTCATGCTTTACATGTAGAACAAAGTCTGCTATGTTTATCCCAACGTTGAGCTATTCCTGTTTTATTCTTGATCACAACTCGAACTTCGCTTGGAAGAAGTCGGGATGGTTATTCTCTCGAACGAGTGAAATTTTCCCGTCATCAGTTCGAACTCACGATTTCAGATGATAGTTCTTAACTTTTGATCGTCGAGTTTGGTAATTATCTTGGGATAAAACTAGTATAATATGTTTTTAAGAGAAACTAAGTGTAGTGTGTAAAAGAACGACGCTAAAGAATTCGCAGTTATGTGAAACTAATCAGATTACGGTGGTACCCAGTAACGAAGATAGCGAAAATCCTCGACAGCATTGAAAATGTTATCTGTTTAAAAATTCTGGAAAAAATACTTCGTTTTTTCTTCACAGGACCGTTTCCGGGTCATGTTTACGAAAACTTGTCCTTTATTACAGAAGGCGTGTAGCGCAGTGGTTGGAAGGGTACAGAAATCCACACATGATCGTTGGTTTCAGTCATCCCTAGCTTATCAAGACCATTACCCCTTCGGGGCTTGGGATATTGAAGCCGAATCAACCCTTGTCTTAGGCGGAGGGGGTACACAGAGAGAGAGAGAGAGAGAGAGAGAGAGAGAGAGAGAGGTGGGGGGTGTGAGTAAAAACAGTGGCTTGGGATATGTGCAGGTAATTGTGAAACTAGATGTTTACTCAACCACTTAAACGATCCTCAGTGAAGCCAGGTGCATACCGAACACCTTAGGGATTGGTCATCATTTTGTCCTTACGTTGCTTATAATTGCACGTTCGTTATTCAACTTACAAATTGGGACTGTTGACTATACTTTGTGATAACGTTTGAGTGTTTCCAACACTGCTTGCAGACACTGTCCGGGTTGATGAGCGAGAATATGCAATTCTGTCAAGCGTTTGGTGTTCGGCAGAGTGGTGATCCGCTTCTTTCGGAAATGTTTGGCGATTTCAAGTCTAAAATTGACGACCCAACAATTTCATCGTCGTCAATTAGCCCGCCATTGTACGAGAATCCCGCTGAGATCTCATTAGAGGTTCGTTTTGTTTCCGTTTATCTTTACACATTACGGTCATGGCTCGTAGTCCAATGATTTCCGACATCGTGGAGGAGACGAGCGTCACACTTAAATCTGTAGCCATGGGTATAGTTAGCAAGGATTTGGTGTGAAATAGATTTCTTCTCAGCTGAAGTGAAAATCTCAGAGGAAATGCCAAGCTTATTTACACTACGAGACGACGCCTAACATTTATTTTTCTATGCTGCCGCATGGGACTACGCCTTGTCTTGCCGCAATCCCTGTGACACTTGTAGAGGTAATACTGGCCAAAGGTGCTGCCGCAAATGACTCCTGTTGAGGTCATGTCGTCACATAAATATTCAATCTACTTAGCTCGAACTTTCTACTGTAAATTGACAGGAATACCCCTTTAGTACAATAGATAGATGGCAGGTATTGAATAGGTGGGGAACACACCGTATATCTAACTTTTTCTTTATGTGGAAAAGGGATTTTTCGCACTTACCGCGATTACAGAGGTCTTCTTTTTGCTAAGGAACATCTTTTTCATTTGTTTTACCTTCGCCCTTTATTTTAGTCGTGAACAACAAAAGTATGGAAAAATCGATTAAAAGTACTGAAGTGGTTTACGTGACATCAACGGACATCAACATTTTATCAACAAGATGAAACGATCGTAGATCTTGTTTGTATTTTTGTATGCACAGAAAATTTTATACTAAGCTTTATCACCATGATTTCATTACCTTCTATACCACCTGTTCATAGAAATGAGCGCACACTAAATGTTGCTAAGAAAAAAGGCATGATTGAAGTTTTTATTATAAGTGTTCAAGCTGTGGCCAGCATTAGGGTTTCTACAATTCCTCAGTTGGTACTAGACGACAGTTGATATTATACGAAACGGTCCACCGTCTGGTTTTATGTTTCCATAGCCGTCTGTGACAATGGTCTTGCCATTCTCGGTTTTGTATACGGTAACGTCATCATTTACGGTGATCTTCAGCTCTTCAGTCTGCTGACCATTGTAATTTCTATAGTAGGAGTTCATCCAGAAAACAGTGGTGAGCGGCGAGAGCTGTGCGGTATACCGTCTGCCGCCGATGTTCGCGTATGCGGTAATAATTCCATTAACGGTACTGATGCCATTTTCGTTGATGATTCCACTGTATTTCGGAGTGGCAATGCTTTTATATCCTATGCGTGCCTAGTGGGGTACTTTGGCTCACTTTTCGTTTGCTATTTAGGTGTTCTTTTATACGGATATACAAGGGTGTGCCCGTTTCGCCATTATATTCATCTCCGCAATCCTTGCAAGAGATCAGGTATATCGTACCTGAACTCATGCAATCACCGTCCCTGCCGTAAGGGCAAATTACGCAATTTATTATTTGGCATAAACGATTGATCAGAAATTGATCCAAAGATACGCGACCTGGCTCCGTATCTTTGGATCAATTTCTGATGTGGGGTGGCGCAGTCATCAACCATATGCGACTATAATCAGTTGTTCTAATCTTCCTCATTGGAAAACATGTAAAAAAAAAAGCGGTAAGTTATTCAAGAAGCTGTTGATCATGTAATTACCATAGAGTTTTTCGTTTTTTGGTAAGTGTTACTGAAATGTTTGGCGTTATAAATTGTATATCACTATACCCTTCCAAGCTCTGAAGAAGGCGGTACTGCCAACGCTTCAGCTACTGTTGTATTGTATTGTGTGTTTTCTATGGAAGTAAATGTATGCTGTATAACAACCTCGCAATTGCTGAACAAGAAAACAAAGTATTCATACTCCAGTGCCGAGGTTAATAGAAAGTCGATCCTGGGAAGTGAACAAGGTTTGCTCCTTAATAACTGCGAGGATGTTTTAGAATACTCATCGAGAATACTGCTTATATAAAGAGCTCATCTTTTTTATCACCAATCGTCCCGTTGATTGTTGAATGACTTCAGCAGGCGTCAGTAAGCCTTCTATTTCTCCTTGTGGTGTGCAAAAGTAGCCCAGTGGGTTCCGCTCGCTCTGAGGACTCGTCGAGCGTCATATCTTTCTTAAAGAGTTTTCGCGAAGAACTCTAACTATCGAGTCGGTTGTCTTTCTGCGGTGCGTTTAACATCCCGAGGAATCCAGTCACTAACGCCTCTTGTCCATCGATTGTTATTCATACACATTACGTGTCCGGCCCACCTTATCTTCGACTGTTTGGCGTACAGAACGACATCTTTGATTTTTGATCGTTGGCGCACGGCGGAGGTTCGGATCCCATCCCTTAATTGTGTGAAACGGGAATACTCCTAGCATCGTTCTTTCGACTGCGCGTTCGACAACGCTGAGTGATCCTTCATCCTGCTTACGCAGCGACCAGGTTTCTGACGTATACGTTATGGCAGGTAGCACCGTTGAGTCGAAAAGGTGGGCTCGGTGTTGGGTGTTCTTCGCTCTCTTCACTGTCAATGAGTGCACCTTGCAACATATCATTTATTACGGTTTTTTGCTCGGGATCTACACTGTCTTTATGAGCAACAAGAAATTTCATGAAGTCTTCTATCATGATTGTGCAGCATATTATCGATTGAATATTGTTGTCGATCAATTAGATCTCCTTCAGCTGGCCAATGCCAATCACGAAGTTGAAGTCTTTAGTTCATTGTATCGATTTCCTGGCATTCTTTCGCTGTGGTAGTGATTTCACTAGGAGTTAACTGATAGCAAGTGATCCCATCTCTCATCAACGAAAGAATCATCATCAAGTCCTTGTGATGCGAGTTTCAAATCAAGAAATGACTCGTCGCTGTGCGGTGCTGAAGAAGCTGAGGAAGAGTTTAGGAACAATTTTTCCTTCCAACACTTTCGTCATTTAAGATTGTCATCTCCATCACGCAACTTTTGAAATGAACACTGTAAGGTACGGGTGCAATCCATTCATTAACAGCAAAATCTGTCGTTGATAATGAGAGCTTTTTCTGAGCCTTCATCTTCATGTTTCAACATAAGAGTCGAAGTAGAGTAGAGGAGATGAGTCGAAAAATGATTTCCTTGACGAAATTTTTGTATCAGAGAATGTGTATTGCTGTGAATGAGAACGTGGCAAAAAGACTCTTTTGATACTTCGAAACCGACTTTCCTTGAACCTCGGTGTGCTTAATCAATATATATTCTTTCTTTGATAAGCTTACACGGGGTTGATAATAATATTTATTATCCGCTAACGTTTCGACGTCTTCGTCTTCATCAGAGCCGATGATCCGAGTCGATGGTCCGTGCTTGCTGTTCGTCTCGATCTGGCGGTTTCGCCTTCGTGTCGAGTTTGGGCTTCCTCAGCTGTCCATCTCCTCAAATGAGGCACACTCATTCAGTGATGCCCTTTTATACACGATACTTCGACACAAAGGCGAAGCCGCCAGATCGAGACGAACAGCAAGCACGGACCATCGACTCGGATCATCGGCTCTGATGAAGACGAAGACGTCGAAACGTTAGCCGATAATAATTATCACTCTTTTGATAATTCATTTCAGTCGTTTCCGGTGGCGTTAGACTCAACGTTTTCAAATCTCCTCGACGACGATCTTGCCGAGCCGTCCTTCTCACCGTCAAACGACATCAACCTTATTGACCTCGGTCACTGCGATGACTTCTTTGGGCCGGATTCAATAATTACTGACGATACGCAGTCATCGTGGAGACTGTCCTCTAGGTAGCCCCTACTTCGCTTCTGAAACTTTTTTGAGGCATTTAAAATGATTTGTTTTGAAAATCTGACTGATACCGCAGATGGTTCAGCCATCTATCCTATGTAGTTTTCCTAATTTGCATGAATAGTTTATTCTTTTTCACAAATGACAACCTAACTTCCATCCATACAGCTGATGGTGGCTACGGTATGCATGAAGAGTACCGTAGCAAAACTCCCAAACGATTTATTAATAGGCCACAGTCAGATTTTCAGTTCACACTAGCATAGTTTTACTAGAGTAAGTAGTTTTTCTTATCTTTATTTACTAGATGATCAAAGTTTACGTTTAGAGATATATTCGTCCTTTTTTGTTCTTCATTCAAGTTTCACTACGTTATCGTCGGGTATTTGAGACGTCAGCTAACAATTAATAATTTACGCTAATAATTAAATTTATCTATTCTCATGGAAATTTTTTTAACAGGAAATAAAACAGTTCACCTACCTTCTTTTTGTTTGTCGTTTTTCCTTCTCTCCTTTCTATGCACTACCTATCAGACCAACTCCGCCTATCGTTTAGTGAATGAATCAAAGAAAGAATGTCTTCTGTATTGTTTGTACAGCATGCATATTGATTTTTCATTACTTCTTTTTCATTATATGATTTGCTACCTTTATGACCAAGCACCACCGTGTTAAGCAGATGCTTCCTGTATTGTTATAGCACTTGCCAATCAACACTTTTAACACCAATTCCATCACTACTAGTGTCATCAGCAGTTTTGTTTGTGTTACAAACACTATTAGTACTTCGATTTTTATATTAAAAACCGCCTTATCGACAACTAATTGGATTTCACACATAAAAATGTTACTTTATTTTGTAACACACATGCACATATATACACTGTCTAATTGGTTAGATCGCAGATAGGGATAGAACCAAGGACTATGTGAATCACACGGCGCCCATTATCGTTCCCCTATAAGAGCCTCAACGCTTGTTTATGCAGATATAGTGCTGTGATAACATTTCTCTACATGTTTTACGAGCCCGTGAACATTTTCAATTAGCGTTCATTTTATTGGAGACGTCAGGAAAGGGAGTTGTCATATTCCCGTATTGGTCGTATGGCTGCATTTTTGGCAGAAATGTTCAGTGATCATCGATGTACGGCGTTCCCACTTGTTCATCACATGCAAACATCGGCCACTGAGAATCGAAATAAGGTTTTTCTTTTTATATCTTGGTTTTTCTAGGATGACACGATTTTTGTGAAAGCATCAAATCGTGCTACAAGTTGCTCGACGGATTCGCGACGGATTCAATGTAACAAATTAGTACACTTTATTGTACAGTGTCATTGTTCAGAAAGGGTTAACTTCTAGCAGCATTTAAAAAAAAACTTCGCAGTGCTTTTTTTAAAATCAATGGTAAAAGTTTTCCTCGAATAATCAAAGGATAGGGGACAGCTCTGAAAAATTAAAACACATAGAGAGCGGAGATTCACAAAAACTCTCGTTCAGGATGGACTGTGCCCCCAAAATATTTCACAAATCTCATACCCATCTCGTAGAGGCAAGTAGTTGTGGCTTGCCACACATATGCATAACCTGTGGTACATAATTTGTTCCAACGACTACTGCGTGAACTCGGGTACGGTATGCCTGGTTTCTTATAGATCTTGCGGGACGAATACGTTGGCGAAACTGGTAGGCAACTCTAGGTTCGTATAAAAGAACACTTTGTTGGAAAAGTTGAAGTGAAACCAAGTACTCTACTGGGCGTGCATAGGACGAAAAGATATAACTAAAAACATTTTTCGATTAAAATTTGCTGATTCAAACCCAACGATACCGAAATTACCACAATGACGTTGAAATATTTGCAAAAACTCGAATCCCAGACCGGTTCAAACCGCGACTACACTTTGCGGGGGCTCACGTGTTAAGCCGAGCACCAGTGAATCTCTCGTTCGGCCTTTCTCTCAGCTAGTCATCTTACACCAATGGTGTCATCAGCAATCACCCGACCATGGAGTGGTCTGTGGAGCATAAATCGGCGTTAAACTCAGTTAAGCTGAAGCCGCAGTCGAAATCACAATGTATAAATTTTATCTAGTGCCCACCAACTTTATACAGTAGGGTATTATGTGAAACACAACCGGAATGATGATGAGATATTTTCACAACTTGGATCCTAGATTGGATCGAACCGCGATTACCCTTTTCGGGGGCTCACATGTTACCCACTGAATTAAAGAGTCTCTCATTCTGCATCTTTCTCGGCCAATTTTTTACCCTAACGGTGCCATCAGTGATCAACCGTCAACGAGGTTGTGAATATCAGCATCATTGTGATTTATTTCGAATAGCAGACTGCCGTGAAGGAGTAATGGCCAGTAGATAAACGTTATATATGATTTAATCCACCACAGATTCTTGAATGGTGGTGAAACGATACAGGATGATCGTCCAGAAATGCCAAAATAGGCTTTGTGATGGCAACACTTATTGTATTGACAAAACCAAAGAGCTATAAATACTCTTTACATTTTTTGTATATACAATAAATTCTGCGTATGTGTTCACCACTCAGACATGGTGATTCGCGTGTGGCGCAGTGGTTGGAGGCGCCACTGCGACGCGCACGTGTAATGCGCCCACGGCCCACCAAGCATTCCATCGCTCCGGGGTCGGAAAATTGGTACCAGACTTGTCTGGGAGGATAGCAGCACTGGCTCGATACATCGGCCGGCCACCGCGAGTCACTGTAAAGGCCAGATGTGCATTCGATCACCTCCAACGATACTTATTGAAGCCGAATGCATGGCGCATCCCTCAGGAATTGATCAACGCTGAGAGCTTTATCCTTTTTCTATGTGTTCACCACCGCAACTTCAATAACTCTTAGACTAGGCATTTGCAAAAGTGACTAAAACCGATGATTGAATAGAAGGGACACAAGAATTTCTTTAATCATGTTTACTACAGTGGGAAAAGGAGTACTGAGACATCAGTTATTGGTATCCAAGCTGAAAGTAACATTATGTTTTCTACAGTTCTTCGTTAGTTACTGTATCTAACACTTTAGTATATACGGAGCGGTCCACCATCACGCCGTATGTTTCCATAGCCGTCAGTGGCGATAGTTCTGCCGTTCATTGTCCTATACACAGTAGCGTCACCATTTACCACGATCGTGACCTCATCACTCTGTTGGCCATTGTAATGTCTATAGTTGCTGTTTATCGAAACAACACTATTAGGAGGAAGTTGTGCCGTATATGGTCTGCCTCCGATGTTCGCTGTTACAGTAGTGACGCCATTAACGGTATTGATGCCATTAAAGTAACCAGCTCCTCCAAAGTTCGATAAGGCATTTCTTGTAGTATCAAAGATCCATCTGGCCAGATTAGGTCTCCAATATGGACTGAACACACCACTCTGAAAATAGCGAAGTTTCTGAGAGAAATTTTTCCTAGAATTTTCTTTTGTAACTATCATTCATGCAAATTCACCTGGAACGTTTCACTGGGTAATGGATTAAAGACGCTGTCAAATGGTTTGAAGGAATATGGAAATCCCTTAACGTAAATGTGAGAAAACAAAAAATCCAAAAGACCAGTGAACATTGGATAGCAATATTATTTGCACAAAGATACTTTTTCTGGTTTTCGTCCAGCTAAATAGAAGGTGTAAATTATATTTCTCGTCGTTCTTGACTTCACAACGTGTGTTTTAGTGGTAGAAATGTTTTAGGGGAAAAAATGTTGTTTGCAACGTTTTTACCCAGATTGCAGAGAGACGACTAAGTGATGAAAAATTTGAAATAGTGCTTCATAGGCATGTTATTATTGTAAAATAATTGAAGGTAAAGAAGATCTTCAATAGCTGCTAAAACTGCAAGGAGAGCTTGTTAAAAACAAGACGACCATTATTTAGCCCTCTTAGGGTTCACTCAGATTCCAAAAGTATTGTTTTAATCAAATATGATAATCTGCGTTTCCATGGAAAGTCGCCGGTCATTCAAAAATGAGTGACAAACTGGGAGCATAACTTGATTGAAGTGATTGAATTTAGTTATATTCATACATCTTTTGCATATGTATTTTTACACAGCAGGATGTGTAACTAACTGAGAACTAGGGGAAATCGTAGCAAAAAAGACAAAGACAAAGACATTATAGAGAAAAAATAATTGGCTGAAAAAAAACGCGGAGGACAATTTGGAACATCTCCTTAGTTACTCGTTTCTTAACGTTTCCTGCGTTGCTAAAAAAAATGACTCAAAAAAGGAAAACGAAAAAAGGAAGAAACAAACTGGCATCAGGATAAAAGAACTTAACGGAAACCTGAGCATGAACTGTGACGAATAGGCCAGCAAATAGCGTATAAACTTTCATAGCCGGAGCACACCGCCTAAACAACTGCAGCGACACATTCGTTCAGATACCATTTGATCACGATAGATCGACAAAGGCAGATTACGGTGGCTAATAAAAAAATTCATGAAAAACTCAGAAACAGATTAGCAAAAGCAGTGCGTTGCTTATTAGTCGAACAGACAGGCTTTTCGCGAACACACCCGATTTTCCGCTGTGACAGACCTACCACTTTATCGACAATAAACGACAATTTTTTTGATAACAAAGACGCTTGAAGGGCTGAAAGAATGACACAGATATAGAGGAGATTTTTTCCTATCGCTTTATGGAATGAATAGTATTTGTGCCAACGTTTACTGTATGCTGTCCACCATGCATGCACAATGGTTTCAGCATTGAGAAAGTTTTGCACATTATGTTGAGTCACCTGTATCACCAATAGTCACTAGGGCTTCCATGATTGCTTCTATCTCAATTGAATCAAAGGCCTTCTGTAGATGGATGAAAGTGGGACAGAGAGGTCTTTTGTATTTTCGCGAAACTTCAATGAACTTTGTTATAGAGTGACTCTAGCGGGCGCCAGTAAATCCTCCATTTTTCCCTGTCGCGTGCAAGAGTAGCCCAGTGGGTTCTGCTCGTCCTAGGGATTCGTCGAGCATCATATCTTTCTTCTAGGCCTTTCGTGAAGAACTCTCACCAACGGGTCGGTGGTCTTCCTGCAATACGTTTGACATCTCGAGGAATGCAGTCACCAACTGCTATTGTCCATCGGTTATAATTCATACGCATTGCGTGTCAGGCTCTCCTTATCTTCGGCTGTTTGGCGTATACAACGGCATCTTTGATTTTTTATTGTTGACGCAGGTCGGAGCTTCGGATTCTTTCCTTTATTAGTGTGAAACGGGATACTCCTAGCACCGCCTTTTCGAATGCGCTCTCGATAACGCTAAGTGATACTCCAACCTGCTTACGCAGCGACCAGGTTTCTTACGCATATGTTAGCGCAGAAAACATCGTTGAGTCGAAAACGTGGGCACGGAGTCGGTTTTGCTTTGTTCTTTTCACTACATCCTCGATGCTTTTTAAAGCTCCCCAAGCCGCTCGTTTCCGTTTGCTCAGCTCTGGAGCTGAGTAGTTCATCATGTTGATTTTCCGACATAGATGGACATAACTGGAGCATTCGGAGATATTCGTTCCGTTGAGCGTAGACAGGTAACGTGTGAGGAGCCGAGCCAGTGTGTTTACGTGAACTGCCAGAAGGTTCTTCAGATGTTCTGATCTTATTCTCTCCGGATCTGGTGCTGTTCGATTTTTCACCGACGAGCTGGCATGTCGGATTTCGGAAGGGAGAACCGGTGGAACAGCATATCCATCCTCTTTTATTTTATAAGACGGAAGATGGACGCGGCTATCGAAGAGATCTGAGTAGTAATCGTGGATGATTTTCTCCATTGCCTTTGTGGGCACTGTTATTGTTCCGTCTGGGTGTCGGAGTGGAATCATCTTGGTCTTGTAATTGGCGAAGCTTCGGTGGGCTCTGCGAATGCTTTTCCCAGCCTCTGCAGCTTCGACCAATACTGCTGCTCTTCTCTCTTTAGGATCTTCTTTTATCTCCTGTGTGCATTGTTTCGCAAGCTCGAACGTCACTTCGCGGTTGCTTGCAGCTCGCGCGATTCCACGATGGCGTATTAGCTCGAGAGTTTCTCGAGGCAGACCTCTCTTGGTGATCTTCGAACTCTCAGCTTTCATGGCACTAACGTGAAGATGTTCGATGAACCGATCGTATTCCTCGTTGATGTTGTCGGCAACGGTATCCGGTTTTTAAATGCAATAGCTTTTTCTCCTTTCCGCGAGACATAAAATTTTATACGAAGGAGACGGTGGTCTGATCCCGTGTAGAATTTTGGGACAACAGCGACATCAGTAAGAAAAACTTTATATTTACTATGATGTGATCTACTTCGCTGTGGTACGCTCCATTGGAAGATTCCCACGTCCAGCATTGAGGGTTGAGCCTCCGAAATTGCGAGTTGCCCTGGCTGGTCTTGCTCGCAAAGATAAACTCAGATAGCCGTTCACCCTACTCGTTCCGTTCAAATCCGTGGGTCACAATGTGACGTTATTCAGATGTCTTTTTTGGACCAATGTTAGCGTTGAAATCTACGATGATGACAGTGAATAATGTATGGTCTTCTCTGTAGAACATCCTCAATTCTGTAGCCATGGATATAGTTAGCTAGGATTTGGTTTGAAATAGATTCCTTCTCAGCTGAAGTGAAAATCTTAGAGAAAATGCCAAGCTTATTAACATTACGAGAAGATGCCTAGCTTTTATTTTTCTATGCTGCCGTTTGGGACTGCGCCTTGCTTTGCCGCAGTCCTTGCGACACTTGTAGAGGTCATACTGGCGAAATTTGATGACGTAAATGACTCTTACTGAGGTCATGTCGTCACATAAATATTCAATCTACTTAGCTTGAACTTTCTACTGTAAATTGCCAGGAATATCCCTTTACTACAATAGATAGATGACAGGTATTGAATAGGTGGGGAACACACCGTATATCTAACCTTTTCTTTATGTGGAAAAGGGATTTTTCGCACTTACCGCGATTACAGAGGTCTTCTTTTTGCTAATGAACATCTTCTTCATTTGTTTTACCTTCGTCCTTTATTTTAGTCGTGAACAACAAAAGTATGGAAAAATCGATTAAAAATACTGAAGTGGTTTACGTGACACCAACGGACATCAACATTTTATCAACAAGATGAAACGATCGTAGATCTTGTTTGCATTTTTGTATGCACAGAAAATTTTATACTATGTTTTATCACTATTATTTCATTACCTTATATACCACCTGTTCATAGGAATGACCGTACAGTAAATGTAACTAGGAAAAAAGGCTTGACTGAAGTTTTTATTGTTAGTGCCGAGGTTAATAGAAAGTCGGACGTGGGAGTTTATTGTTAGTGTTCAAACTGTATTTAGCATTAAGGTTTTCTACAAATTCTTAGTTTAGACGACAGTTGATATTATACGAAACGGTCCACCGTCTGGTTTTATGTTTCCATAGCCGTCTGTGACAATGGTCTTGCCATTCTCGGTTTTGTATACGGTAACGTCATCATTTACGGTGATCTTCAGCTCTTCAGTCTGCTGACCATTGTAATTTCTATAGTAGAAGTTCATCAAGAAAAAACTGGTGAGAGGGAGCTGTGCGGAATACCGTCTGCCGCCGATGTTCGCGTATACGGTATTAATTCCATTAACGGTTCTGATACCATTTTCGTGAATGATTCTACTATATTTCGGAGTGGCAATTCTTCTCGTCCATGTATCGAAATTAGGTCCCGAATCTGGACTGAACACGCTACTCTGAAAATAACGGGATAATCGGAAGAAATAAAAGATGAACTGGTCCTAGCATTTTTTTCTTTTATAGCTTCCATTCTAAAAAATTCACCTAGAATATTCCATTCAGAAATGAATTAACTGCTGTAGAATTGATTGAAGGAATATGAAAGTTCAATAGCAAAAATTTGGAATAAGGAGAGCTCTATTAGAGACTCAAAGAATCTCTTAGTATTAAGTAGCATTATCGTGAAGGCTCGTTATTTTTATTTACGATCCATTTAACTTAGAAAGGTAAATCATATTCAACGTCGTCCCTAACTTTTCATCAGTTACTTCGATAATGAAAAGGTATTTTGGAGCAGAAAATATTTTGCAGCGTTTCTATGCAGGTGACTGCAAGATGACTAAACGATGGAGAATGTTGAAAACAAAAGGTCTCATTTTTATACTTTTTGTGAAAAAATGACAGAATATGATGACGAGCTGCAGTTCTCACTGATAGGAACAGGTAGGACACCTTTTTTTAATCGGACAATTCCTGTGTGTATCTCTTTTGTTCGAATTGCGTTACACAAATATTGTTTTGCTTGAATGCACTGAATTGTGCCTCACGAGAGAATTGTTGGTGGTTTCAAACCAAGGTATGATTTGTGGAATAGCTTGTTCACGCGCACTAAGTTATGATTCATTCGTCGTTCGCAATTTCATAGAAGAATGAACTGCTAATTGAGTGATAAGTAGGAGTTATAGGTAGAAGTTGAAGACGTTATGCCATTTTCAAGATGAAAAATGCTGAAGTCCTTCAGTTTGAAAATGTCCTCGGCTTATTCTTCACTGAAGGTTTTACCGGATAGTTGCATGAATTACTCAAACCTGGGCGTGAATTGCGACGAAGAAGCCAACAAATACTGCAGAAAGTATCATACTCGAAACACTTCGTCGGCTGGTACCCATGTAGCTTATGAACATTCAACAGTTAATTCTGAATGGTGTTTGCACTTCATCTATTGTCTTCTGAACTGTTCATTGGTGATTAGAAATAGGACAAACCGTTTAAGATGAATAAACAAACCCGCAGAAGACATAGTTGTTAAGAGCGTTATGCATCTTAATACAATAGTATTCATAATTGCTGTTAGTGTTATTAAGGGCGTGCGTGGCGCAGTGGTTGGAGGCGCCATTGCGACTCACACGTGGAATCGATTCCCGTGCTCAAGGCTCACCAAGCTTTCCATCCCTCCGGGATCGGAAAATTGGTGCCAGACTTTTCTGGAAGGATAGCAGCACTGGCTCAATACATTGGCAAACAATCGCGAGTTATCGTAAAGGCCAGATATGAATTCAGTCGCCTCCAACAATTCCAAATGACGTCGAATGCATGGGGCATCCCTCATGGATTCGTCAACGCCAAGAGCTTTATCCTTTTTCTAGCTTTTAGTATTATTACTTCTTTTACTATATGTAATCTTTCTTTGATGAGCTTAAACGAGGTTGATAAAAATATTTATTACCGGCTAACGATTCGAAGTCTTCGTCTTCATCAGAGCCATGAAAATCTTAGAGAAAATGCCAAGCTTATTAACATTACGAGAAGATGCCTAGCTTTTATTTTTCTATGCTGCCGTTTGGGACTGCGCCTTGCTTTGCCGCAGTCCTTGCGACACTTGTAGAGGTCATACTGGCGAAATTTGATGACGTAAATGACTCTTACTGAGGTCATGTCGTCACATAAATATTCAATCTACTTAGCTTGAACTTTCTACTGTAAATTGCCAGGAATATCCCTTTACTACAATAGATAGATGACAGGTATTGAATAGGTGGGGAACACACCGTATATCTAACCTTTTCTTTATGTGGAAAAGGGATTTTTCGCACTTACCGCGATTACAGAGGTCTTCTTTTTGCTAAGGAACATCTTTTTCATTTGTTTTACCTTCGCCCTTTATTTTAGTCGTGAACAACAAAAGTATGGAAAAATCGATTAAAAATACTGAAGTGGTTTACGTGACACCAACGGACATCAACATTTTATCAACAAGATGAAACGATCGTAGATCTTGTTTGCATTTTTGTATGCACAGAAAATTTTATACTATGTTTTATCACTATTATTTCATTACCTTATATACCACCTGTTCATAGGAATGACCGTACAGTAAATGTAACTAGGAAAAAAGGCTTGACTGAAGTTTTTATTGTTAGTGCCGAGGTTAATAGAAAGTCGGACGTGGGAGTTTATTGTTAGTGTTCAAACTGTATTTAGCATTAAGGTTTTCTACAAATTGGTGTTTGCACTTCATCTATTGTCTTCTGAACTGTTCATTGGTGACTAAAAAAAGGAGAAACCGTTTAAGATGAATAAACACACCCGCAAAAGACATAAGTGTTAAGAGCGTTATGCATTTTAATACAATAGTATTTATAATTGCTGTTAGTTTTATGTTTCCATAGCCGTCTGTGACAATGGTCTTGCCATTCTCGGTTTTGTATACGGTAACGTCATCATTTACGGTGATCTTCAGCTCTTCAGTCTGCTGACCATTGTAATTTCTATAGTAGAAGTTCATCAAGAAAAAACTGGTGAGAGGGAGCTGTGCGGAATACCGTCTGCCGCCGATGTTCGCGTATACGGTATTAATTCCATTAACGGTTCTGATACCATTTTCGTGAATGATTCTACTACAATCGCGAGTTATTGTAAAGGCCAGATATGAATTCAGTCGCCTCCAACGATTCCAAGTGACGTCGAATGCATGGGGCATTCGTCAACGCCGAGAGCTTTATCCAACTTAGAAAGGTAAATCATATTCAACGTCGTCCCTAACTTTTCATCAGTTACTTCGATAATGAAAAGGTATTTTGGAGCAGAAAATATTTTGCAGCGTTTCTATGCAGGTGACTGCAAGATGACGAAGTCTTCGTCTTCATCAGAGCCATTGATCCGCGTCGATGGTCCACGCTTGTTATTCGTATCGATGAATATTACATGAATATTACATGAATATTACATCGAGGCGAATAACAAGCGTGGACCATAGACTTGCAGGTGACTGCAAGATGACTAAACGATGGAGAATGTTGAAAACAAAAGGTCTCATTTTTATACTTTTTGTGAAAAAATGACAGAATATGATGACGAGCTGCAGTTCTCACTGATAGGAACAGGTAGGACACCTTTTGGAAAGTCGGTTTCGAAGTACTTCTTTTACTTTTTTAAGGTGTATAAAGTTATAACATAAGGAACAAAATGGTGCAAATGTGTGGAAAAACAATAATGCTATGACTTGTGATGCTCATGTTTTCATAACGAAAGATTTATCAACGTTTACTTCGTGAATGCACAGTAGTGGGTCCGACGATCCCATCACATGTATTTATTGACAAATATTATTTTTTGAGCTCTTCAAAGATATTTTTGATCGGATACCGAGCAAAACGGATTGTGATGGCTGTCCTCCCAAAGGTAATACTGCCTCATCGTGGCAGGGAGGTGTACCTGGGTGTCGGACTGCGAAGTACAGCAAGTGATTCATCCCCGAGCAAAGTCTCTCAAGCTGAAAAGGAGTCCTGCGTTTCCATTAGAAAGCCTAGCTAAAAGTAAACCAAAACCAGGATCCACCACCGTTCCGATAATGAGGTCTTATGGTAGTAAATCATCCTCTGATCCACAAGGGCTGCGACTGCCTGTGGTGGTGAAGACCTGGAACAGACTTTGGCCAGGCTGATCTCGGGATTCCAGAGAACCTCAATGGGTTAAACAGCAAATCTCCGAAAAATGGAGATTATGCTGGGGCCCGCACAACCAATGAGAACTTGCCACTCAAGTGTCAAGAGTCAAGTAATGGCTGTTTGCAGCCGTGTCTCGAAATTCCAAACTTGGGTAATTAAGAATCTGTGTATAATAAACACGATGCTATAATAATAATGTAACGATAACAAGAGTATAGGAACAAAATATATAAACAGCTACGTAGTCAGTAATTAGATACGCGAGAAGGAACACTAGCAGTGATGAAGTATCTTCTACATCTCAGTGATTGGGCAGCATGAAGAAAAAGTGTGATGCCGTATATTGTCACCTAGGAAGCACGTGGAAATTGAAAAGTGTGCCAATATGTGGATCCAAGAATCAATGGCTGACCTTATATACGGTTTGCATGCGGGCGGAGCATATTGTGGTTTTGAAACTACGCAGCGACGAGGACAGCAAACACAGATAAAATGTAATTCTCCAGAGGGATAGGTTACAGGGGTATCACACAGATGGCTCAAGTCTTCCAATCCAAAGTAGGGATGACACAGTGCAAGTATGTTACAAAATCGATACATAGCGGTCGTGAAGAACTTACGATAGAAGATGTTTTTCTGGTACACCGTGATATACGTGAGTCTACAGCGATATTTTATGAATATAAAAGAGGTGTAAAACATGTGAAAGTGTTGGACGAAGGCATAGTGGTAATATGTAAGCCCCCGGAATGGGTAGTCGTAGGTTCGAATCTAGCCTGCGGTATGGTATTCGCAAATGACTCAGCATCATTGTGATTGTACTTCACACGTAATACACTGCTGTAAAAAATAATAGGAATAGATAGAACGTTAAACATTTTTGATAGGAGTATTCTCTATGTGGTGCAGAATATTCTCTAAGTCGATCGTATATACACAATTAGGCAACTCTTTCACACGATACCTTTGATAAATGCCAAAAACCCTACTACGAATAGCAAGGATGAATGCTCACGGGTCATACACGACTTGACCCCGTATGTTCGCATCAATATCTGATGCAGTCATCAAATACATGCAACTATAATCAGCTGCTCTAGCTTTCCTCATGGAAGTCACGTAAAAAGAGGTGAGTTTTTCGAGAAGCTGCTGGTTATGTAATTGCCATAGAATCTTTCGTGTTTAGTAAGTGTTATTAAAGTCCAATGATCCTACTCTTCTTTGGGGACATTTAGTTTAGCACAACCTACAAATAAGAAAAATGAAGAATCTTGAAAATTTCGAAATGGCGACTAGGAGTAGTGATGTATTTTTCGTCGGCGTTCATGAAAAAAGCCCTGTAGAACCCATAAGAAGTGGGAATTTCTTCGTTAGAAATCGGTAATCAATGAAACTCGTGTGGAACCGGCGATTAAGGCGACAACACGCAAAATAAGTGCTGGTGATTTTTTTAAGAGGATTAAGATTTTTAGAGGATTTTTTCTTAAGATTTTAAGATTAAACGTTACTTCTGTCGTGAGCAGATTTTGACACGAGATTGTAAAAAAAGTTTGAAGAGTCACGCTGAAGACTCATTTTGTTGTTGGGGAATATGGTAACTTGGCAAACGGATCATCCCTGTTGCCTCCAGATATGATCGGAGCGATCAGTTGTACACATTCTTCGCAGCCAATCTAAAAACTATTCTGCACAGTACCCTAGCAATTCATTTACATCAGTTTGTTAAGGAAATACTTTTACTATCGCATTTTGAGTTATTCCGCAATAGCTGATTGATTTGATACAGGAAGGAAACATTCGGCTTTTTCCACCTGTTGCCTACACGATAACGATCTTCGACAAGCTGTCGGTGAACAAATGCTTGTTTTGCAAAATGCTCCAGCAAATCTCCATAAAGCTGTGAAGGATAAAGCTTCCAAAACTGATGAATTCATGACGGAACTCCATGCATTTGACCTCATTAAGCATTGTTAGACGTGATTGAATCCATCTCTGAGCTATATACACAATGATTTGGAAAGATCCGCTAATGTATCAAACCTTATTTTTATTCTTCACAGACAAGGTTATTCCCGAAAGGATGGAGTTGCCTTTTTTTTCTCTGATTCTGTGATCGAGCCATAAGACTATATATTTATCACAGAGCAAGTCTACGGATACGCTGCACGAACCTATAAAATCTACATGTCCTCTCAAAATACATTGCTGGATTACGTGGGGCATTGCTGATTAGAAGCTAGTATTAAGAGATTTCTTTTGAACTACTTCCCAGCTTCACACTCATTTAAAAAATCTCTTCACTGTAAGTTTTCGTATGCATCGCTTGCCTATTTTTTTCTTTGATTTCTTATCTATTTTAAATCAGTTTATTTACTTCTACGAAGCCTTTCGTTTTTATGTAATTTTTGCCTCTGTAGTGCTGCTTGTGAAGTTTTGTGTCAGGCTTTGGCATAATCCTTCGTATAAATAATTATACGATTGATAAATCGCTGTGATCAAATAGTTGAGTGATTTGAGTGCACGCCAGTGAATCCTCAGTTTTTCACTATCGCGTGCAAGAGTAGCTCAGAGGGTTCTGCTTTCTCCAGGGACTCTTTACGCATCATGTCTTTCTTCTAGGGTTTTCGTGAAGAACTTTGACCATCGGGTCAGTGGGTTTCTGGTGCGTTTAAAATCTCGAGAAACTCAAACACCAATGGCTTTCGTCCATTGATTGCCCTACAAACGTATTATGTGTCCCGCCAACCACGTTTTCGACAAATTGGCATTTACACCGGAATGTAGAATCATTGAGGTAGGCCAGTGAGTTGCGACAATTTCTGAAACGATCTGGAAAGTTCGAAATGAGAAAGATGCTTCAGTGTAGTCGCCGTAGCTTTCGCCGTTATGACATACGTGATTTGATCGACCTCGCATTGGATCGACTGGTTGTTTTGTAGTCTACAAGTTGTTTGTCAACGCATTGTGTTTCTAAGGATTTCCTCTGAACCTTCTTAGTCGGTAGATCGGTTTTACCTTTTTCAGCTTCTATTAAGCTATTTTGCGAGGTTTTCGCTATATTAAGTACTTTTTCATGTTTAGTAATATTGCCGGCATCACCAGACGTTTAACCAACTACACTCTTCTCTCAGGCTAAAACTACATTATAATTTTTGTAGTCATATTGTGTTTCTTGTATATTATTCATTTTCTTCACAGCTTAGCTAATGTAAAAACGTTGTTTTCGTGTTCAGCAATCGCTAGGTTGTTATACAGCATGCATTTACTTCCATAGAAAAACAATACAATACAACAGTAGATGACGTTTCGACAGTATCGCCTTCTTCAGAGAGCCGCTTTTTTACATGACTTCCAATGAGGAAGGCTAGAGCAGCTGATTATAGTCGCATATGGTTGACGACTGCGTCACACCACATCAGAAATTCTAATTTTTAGCTAATGTAATTTTACATTCCGATCACTGATCAAATCACTAGTTGATTAAGGATAGTTTTAAAGTTCTTTTAAAGGCTTAAGTCTTAAGCAGACCATAAAATAATGATATCGTGGTTCTAAAAACTCGAAAAAGAACTTGCGGAAAGAAATATCGGCTAGCGTTGAAGTTGTATCAAATCATACATGCATTTCTGCTTCACAGCTTGATGAAGTCCTAGTCTTTTTGTGAATGACTGTAGTCTTACTTGTTATAGCAACTATTTCTCAAAGATTTCCCCACCTCGAAGGGATGATAGGCTTGGTGGGCCAGTAGAAGGATCGAACCAGAACCGTGTTCACTACCACTGTGCTATCCGCTGCCAAAATCCTCAATTATAGCAGGTGGATTTCTAGAGCTGAGAACAAGACTACCAGAAGCATTTTCTTTAAAAACTGCTCTAGCAGTTACTCTTTTCTGGACGTCAAAAATGTCCGGTGAATCTAACTGAAGGTTTTTAACAACGTATTGATTTGAATGGAGTGTAAAATGTTAAATTGTCTTCGATCTATCTTGTCGTACAATTGCAATTCACTTAAATAAGGGGAATTCGATTTTCTATATTGATGTCAAAATTTACTTATTTATGGTCTTATATTTATGGCCCAGACGGAACAACAACAGCGTCCAGAAAGGCAATGGAGAAAATCATCCACGACTACTACTCAGATCTCTTCGATAGCCACGTCCACCTCCCGTCTTATGAAATAAAAGAGGATGGATGTGTTGTACCACCGGTTCTCCCTTCCGAAATCCGACATGCCATTTCGTCGGTAAAAATTTGAACAGCACCAGAACCGGACAGGATAAGATCAGAACATCTGAAGAACCTTCTGGTAGTTCACGTAAACACACTGGCTCGGCTCCTCACACGTTACCTGTCTGAATGCAAGATTCCTACCCAGTGGAAGACCAGTAAGACCGTGTTGTTGTTCAAGAAGGGGGATCTACACGATTTAGGCAACTATCGTCCAATCTGCTTGCTGTCTGTCGTCTACAAACTTTTCACTCGAGTCATCTTAAACAGGATTGACAGAACACTGGACAGCCATGCGAGCAAGCAGGGTTTCGAAAAGGATTTAGTACGATGGACCACACTCACACGTTAACAAGGCTTATTGAGGTATCGCGAGAGTACAAAAGACCGCTCTGTTTCACTTTCAACGACTTAGAGGCCTTTGACTCAATTGAGATAGAAGCAGTCATGGGAGCCCTTGGTAGTCAAGGAGTCCCTACTCAGTACATAAAGATTCTTCGTGAGCTGTACAACAATTTTCACAACCAAAATTTCTCCATTCTACAACGATATTAACATCAGCCTCAGAAGAGTGGTCCGTTCCCACCTTTTCAACTCAACGGTTCTGTCATGGGAGCCCTTGGTAGTCAAGGAGTCCCTACTCAGTACATAAAGATTCTTCGTGAGCTGTACAACAATTTTCACAACCAAAATTTCTCCATTCTACAACGATATTAACGTTGACGTCAAAAGAGGAGTTAGGCAAGGCGATACAATCTCGCCAAAATTATTTACAGCCACCCTCCAGAACGTTATGCGAACATTGGAATGGGATAATATGGGAGTGGAAATCAAGGTCGGCAGTTACATCACCTTCGCTTTGCTGATGATATCGTTCTTATAACACAAGACATTAGCCAAGCGGAAGGTTTGCTTGCGGGCTTTGATAAAGCGTGTGGAATGATTGGCCTTCTACTAAATCTCACGAAAACGGTGTTCATGAAGAACGGATTGGTTTCGTTTGCCCCATTCACGCTCAACCATAAAGCGTGTGGAATGATTGGCCTTCTACTAAATCTCACGAAAACGGTGTTCATGAAGAACGGATTGGTTTCGTTTGCCCCATTCACGCTCAACCGAACGAATATCTCCGAATGCTCCAGTTATGTCTATCTAGGCTGGGAAATCAATGTGATGAACGACTTAGCTCCAGTGCTGAGCAGAAGGAAACGAGCGGCTTGAGGAGCTTTCAAAAGCATCGGGGATGTAGTGAAGAGAACTAAGAACACCCGAC
The DNA here is from genome assembly GCA_009735665.1 of Angiostrongylus cantonensis. Lineage (NCBI taxonomy): Eukaryota > Metazoa > Nematoda > Chromadorea > Rhabditida > Metastrongylidae > Angiostrongylus > Angiostrongylus cantonensis. The sequence goes on along the minus strand of MQTX01000280.1, from coordinate 196,714 downwards.
CCCGTGCCCACCTTTTCGACTCAACGGTTCTTCCTGCCCTAACGTATGCATCAGAAACCTGGTCGCTACAGAAGCAGGATGAAAGATCACTCACCGTTATCGAACGCGCAGTCGAGAGGACGATGCTAGGAGCATCCCGTTTCACACAAGTAAGGGATGGGATCCGAAGCTCCGATCTTAACTGATGCGAGGTTGGTATATGTCTTCGTTGTCGTTGTTGTTGTTGTTGGTGCCGTTGGTCGATGGCTGACGTTTCGGCGATTTCGCCTTCCTCAGAGCCGTGGTGTTACGAGTCCCACTCGATCAGTTTATAAGATCGTAAATAAATATATTAACTACATATGCCGAGGTTAATCAGCTGAAGTTAATAAGTTAACCAGCTGTACCCGCAGCTGCAGTTGTTTTACAGATCACGGTATGAGACTCGCAAGCTCTACCATGCTCGAACAAGACCACCGCCATGGACTACGATTGCGAGAAAAAGGAGCGAATGGCATATGTGCTGGGGTCCGCACAACTCGTGAAGACGGACCGTCCAAGTATCCAAGTAAGTAAGTAAGTACGTCGGGATTTATAGAATGTCGTTCTTTTGGGTTGCTAAGTGATGTCAAAATTGTTGGTCACACAGTGGATGAATTCACTGCACAAAAAATCTTCGTCAGACCTACATGGCAGTCTTACTTACTTGATACTTGAATGACCCGTCTTCAGCAGTGGTGCGGGCCCCAGCATAATCCCCGTTTTTCAGAGATTCGCTGGTTAAGCCACTGCAGTTTCCTTGAATCCCGAGGACAGCCTGGCCATAGTCTGCCCTAGGTCCTCATCACCACAGCCAATAGGTTGACTGTTAACTAGACGAGCTGCACTGATTATGATGCTTCGTATTGGGTTATTCGTCAAAATTCACCCTCCTGTTAGCTAATAAAGCTCTAGGATAAAGCTCTCGGCGTTGATCAATCCCTGAGGGATGCGCCATGCATTCGACTTCATTAAGAATCGTTGGAGGTGATTGAATGCATATCTGGCCTTTACAATGACTCGCGGTGGCCGGCCGATGTATCGAGCCAGTGCTGCTATCCCCCCAGACAAGCCTGGTACCAATTTGCCGACCCCGGAGGGATGGAAGGCTTGGTGGGCCATGGGCGCATTTCACGTGCGCGCCGCAGTGGCACCTCCAACCACTGCGCCACACGCGCCCATTCCTGTTAGCTAATTCCTTCACTTATCTGATGCTATTATTGATACTTGAATGACCCGTCTTCAGCAGTGGTGCGGGCCCCAGCATAATCCCCGTTTTTCAGAGATTCGCTGGTTAAGCCACTGCAGTTTCCTTGAATCCCGAGGACAGCCTGGCCATAGTCTGCCCTAGGTCCTCATCACCACAGCCAATAGGTTGACTGTTAACTAGACGAGCTGCACTGATTATGATGCTTCGTATTGGGTTATTCGTCAAAGTTCACCCTCCTGTTAGCTAATTCCTTCACTTATCTGATTTTATTATCGGCTAACGTTTCGACGTCTTCGTCTTCATCAGAGGTTCAAGGAAAGTCGGTTTCGAAGCATTAACACGCTATTATCATTCTTTTTTAAAAGCCTTTCAACTTAGCAATAGAAAAATTCAATCACACATTAAGTAGCGATATTTTTCGAATTCTCTGCAACCCGTTTTCTTTCACTTTTCTTTCCTCATGTAAATTCTGATGTCTTCATTTCGGCTACGAAAAAAATTTACCTATTTGATCCCATAAAACGGAGTGGGGTATTTTTTCTCCGGAACCTTTTCTTTTACTTGTGCTTGCATTTTAAGTCAGCAATAATGTTGAATATAACTTGTCTTTTTAAGTTAATTAAATCTCGAAAAAACTTGAGAGCTTTGTGTAAGAAAAGCTGTTTTCGAAGAGTGTGTATTCTATGGATCTTGCTTTCTCTCCCATTTATCCTAATTGTTTTCCACAAGCTTTCAATCTATTCGAAACCAACTTCAATCCATTTTCTACGAGAATTCGCCCAGTGGATTGAATGAAAGTTAGAAAACACGAATTGTAGGAGAAACTTCATTATTTTTTTTCAAAATAACCCTTCAATTTAAGGGTGGCGTATCCACTCCAGAATCAGTATCTAATGTGGCAAGCAAACTCTTTAATAACGACAGTACCGTAACTGCGTAGATCGTAGGCACACTTTATACCGCACAACTTCCGCCTGACAGTTCTTACTCAATAAACATCAATACCTATAATAATGGCTAGCGGACTGAAGAAGTTAAGGTCACAGTGGATGGTGACGTTAACGTGTACAGAACCGTGAACGGCAAAATCGTCGTCACTGACGGCTTTGGAAACATACGAACCGATGCTGGACCGTTTCAGATCAATTCAAGTGGTTGACCAACTGACCACTGACAAACTGGATAACACATGAAATCTGATCTTGGCTGGCAAAATTTGGGCGCTAGTAATAGAAGTTTCAATCCCTCTTTTCATGTGTTACAGTGGTGATAAATAGTTTCCTATGTTCATCTCTTCAAGATACTATTTGTATTAAAATCAGTACAGTAGACGATAGTACCCAGAATCGACTTTCTATTAACCTCAGCATTGAATTATGAATTCGTCGTTTTCTCTCTTAGCAATCGCAAGGCTCTAAAGAAGGCGATTCTGCCGAAACGTCAGCTACGATTGTGTCGTATGTGAGTTATTGTATGGAAGTAAACGTATGCTGTTTAACAACCTCGCGATTGCTGAGAGAGAAAGCGACGAATTCATAATTCAATGCCGAAGTTAATAGAAAATCGATCCTGGGTACTACTACAAGATGTACCAGCAAAGTACTTTCGACTTGTGAAGGAAGCACTGTAACTAAGACAAAAGATCGTCTTAGGTAGACAAAAGATCCACTTTCTCCGCCGCTGCATTCAACACCGAGTTGTGCCGAAGTTCATAAAACGGAAACCGCTTCATGAGATGTGTGGTCAAGCAGAGGACAGCCAACAAGTACTAGGCATCGAAATGGAACTACTCCACGCCGCACTACGAAGCAAACGGAACGAAATGTTCGCAAGGAAGATGAAATGTGTGACGAAGAAACAATTTTGTGGTTTGTATTTGGTGGAGTAGAATAGTTGGTAGGTCAATATTAATATGCGATTCTATTAGGTCTAATGCCAAAATAGCCTTGCAGAGAAAGTCTGAGAATTTGTTGAATAATTCGAGTGTCTCGGCTTCAAGAAACCATGGAGAAACGAGCTTTGCTAGGAGTCAAAATACGGTTGATGCTGAACCAAAAAAGTCTAGAATCACCGTACTTAGGGGTATGCCAATACCTGAGAGTGCGCGCTCGGTATTAGAATTGGGCCCAAGCTTTTCACCATCATAGCCCATTTCTAAAACAACCTTGCGTAAGATAGCATGCAACCTTTATGAAATTCAAGATCGACTCCGTTATTAGGCTAATCAAAGACGGCGAAAAAAAGAGAAAAGAACAGCAAAAAGAGCTGAAAATCAAGAGGCGGCGGCAATACAGCCATTTCCCTTTCCCTAGAACGTTTTTCAGACAGTAGGACCCTAACGACGAAATTGACATTAAATTTCGCATATTTTCGGACGGCGTTCTCAAGACCCTTAACCACTACCGCAATAGAAGGTTTATCTCTAACGTCACAGCCGCACAAAAATGTGGATTGGGAGAAATTAGAGAATTGATAAACTCTAAAACGACAAAACTGTCTGTTAGTAATAAAGGGGGAGAGTTCGTAGTTATTCCTCGCCAGATAGATGTTGAGATAACGGAGGAACACCTTAGAAATGCTACCCTATATCGCCCATCCTCTGAAAAGGTATACAAACATCACATCCTTTAGGGATCCACCATGCATTCGACTTCATTAAGTATCGCTGGAGGTCATCGGATGTATATCTGGCCTTTAGAATGACTCACGCTGGACTACCGATGTATCGAGTCAGTGCTGCCATCTTCCCAGAAAAGTCTGGCACCAATTTTCCGATCCCGGAGGGATGGAAAGCTTGGTGAGCCTTGAGCACGGGAATCGATTCCACGTGTGAGTCGCAATGGCGCCTCCAACCACTGCGCCACGCACGCCCTTAATAACACTAACAGCAATTATGAATACTATTGTATTAAGATGCATAACGCTCTTAACAACTATGTCTTCTGCGGGTTTGTTTATTCATCTTAAACGGTTTGTCCTATTTCTAATCACCAATGAACAGTTCAGAAGACAATAGATGAAGTGCAAACACCATTCAGAATTAACTGTTGAATGTTCATAAGCTACATGGGTACCAGCCGACGAAGTGTTTCGAGTATGATACTTTCTGCAGTATTTGTTGGCTTCTTCGTCGCAATTCACGCCCAGGTTTGAGTAATTCATGCAACTATCCGGTAAAACCTTCAGTGAAGAATAAGCCGAGGACATTTTCAAACTGAAGGAAAGGACTTCAGCATTTTTCATCTTGAAAATGGCATAACGTCTTCAACTTCTACCTATAACTCCTACTTATCACTCAATTAGCAGTTCATTCTTCTATGAAATTGCGAACGACGAATGAATCATAACTTAGTGCGCGTGAACAAGCTATTCCACAAATCATACCTTGGTTTGAAACCACCAACAATTCTCTCGTGAGGCACAATTCAGTGCATTCAAGCAAAACAATATTTGTGTAACGCAATTCGAACAAAAGAGATACACACAGGAATTGTCCGATTAAAAAAGGTGTCCTACCTGTTCCTATCAGTGAGAACTGCAGCTCGCCATCATATTCTGTCATTTTTTCACAAGAAGTATAAAAATGAGACTTTGTGCTAGCTAATAACAACACCGACTTCTGCACGATGTGCGCGATGATATATGTTCGGAAGGAAAACAAGTAGTTACCAACGGATATTATCATTATATCCACCATCAGCATCGTGTATAAAAGGGCATCACTGAATGAGTGTGCCTCATTCGCGGAGACGGACCGCTGAGGAAGACCTGACTCGACACGAAGGCGAAGCCGCTGCATCGAGACGAATAACAAGCGTCGACCATCGACTCGGATCATCGGCTCTGAGGAAGACGAAGACGTCGAAACGTTAGCCGGTAATAAAAAATTTTTTATCAACCTTGTGTAAGCTCGTCAAAGAAAGAATACATATTAAAATAACGAGCCTTCACGATAGTGCCACTCTACTCAATACTAAGAGATTCTTAGAGTCTCTGATAGAGTTCTCCTTATTCCAAATTTTTGCTATTGAACCTTCATATTCCTTCAATCAATTCTACAGCAGTTAATTCATTTTTGAATGGAATGTTCTAGGTGAATGTTTTAGAATGGAAGCTATAAAAGAAAAAAATGCTAGGACCAGTTCACCTTTTATTTCTTCGGAGCATCCTGTTATTTTCAGAGTAGCGTGTTCAGTCCAGATTCGGGACCTAATTTCGATACATGGACGAGGAGAATTGCCACTCCGAAATATAGTGGAATCATTAACGAAAATGGCATCAGTACCGTTAATGGAATTATTACCGCATACGCGAACATCGGTGGAAGACGGTATACCGCACAGGTCTCGCCGCTCACCACTGTTTTCTGGATGAACTCCTACTATAGAAATTACAATGGTCAGCAGACTGAAGAGCTGAAGATCACCGTAAATGATAAATCTTCTGAATGCAACATTTGTTACAACAGAGAAATTTTTTCATCTTTTAACTTTACTAAGTTCTTCATAGCAGATTTACGAAGAAGAACAAGAGTATGCTTAAAGTATTTCGCTTTTGCCGTGATGTAACAGGTGCAACCACAATAACAGGCGATCACAAATTAAGAAGAATTTTCTCTTTCGACTATTTAGTTATTTTCACAGTCTTAAAAGATTTTCTTTCCATAGAATTTTGAGCCAAGCAGCGCTATTCTTCCTTTAGTTTCCTGGTTGCGCACATAGAGGTGGCTTTTCGAAACATGTTCTTCACAATCGCCCTCTTTGTTTGTGAATAGTGGGAAGAAAGGAAATGAATGAGGATGTTCTTGTTACTTGACTTTCGGTCCACATTGTCATGTAACCGTTACTCGATAAATTAATTCGAACGTATAAAAACGGGAGCCAGTTTTTTCTCGGTTTCTCCCTGGTGAACTAAATGTACTCAGACCGCCCGTTCAATAATTTAAAGCATTTGTCCATTCCCTCCTGCGTCGAGAAAACGATAAATCAATCATCTATATATCTGCAGTAGAGTAGTGGCCGGGGGTCGGTAACCGGGGATCTATTCTAGACATTAAGGCAATAGCGAGAGTTGGTGCCAACCGATGTCCCATTGCCAGCCCTCTCATTTGCATGTAGTATTTCCCAGACCATCTGAAGATCGAGCAGTTTAGGCACTCTTTCAAGATTGTCATCAACTGCTAAATCGAGATACCATACGTGTTTATTGTTCCCTCGTGCCGATGACTCAAGCGACAATAAGGTCTCGTTTATATTGCCCTTCATTTCAAATGAAGTAAGTGCATCTTCACCTATCTGTCAGCAAGTTCTATCTATCCATCAGCAATCACCCGTCAGCGAGGTTGATCTGCGGAACCAAAATCGACTATGTACCCAGTGGCAATAAAATCTGCGCTCCCACTTCAATCACGGTGACGTGTGATTGCTGATGGCATTGATCAATAGAATTAGCTGGGAGACAGGCGAATCAAAGCTCTCGCATGGTGTGGTGGTGAACGCGTTAGCTTCCAGAAGGGGTAATAGCGCTTCCTTTCCCCACCACAGCCACCTGCGGTCTGTAGTTTTCCAAATTTCTCAGCAGCATTGAAATTCGAAATAAGTTAATACGTTTCAGAAACCTTCAGTAGGCCTACCTTGACATTGCTATAAACCAACTGTTTGTCGAATTACAGCCACAACGATGCTGAGATATTCGCGAAACTTGGATCCCAAGCCAGATTGAACCACGGTTTCCCTTTCTGGGACTCGTCCATTCCACACTGCACCATGGAGGCCCCTATTCTGCGTTTCTTTCAGCTAGTTTTCTACCTAGCACTGCCATCAGCAATCACCCGACAGCAGGATTGTTCTGGGGAAAAAAAATCCCCACCAAGGGAAATCGTGGCTCTTTATGTCTCGGGGTCCAAGTTTTGCAAATATCTATTCCAGCATCATTGCGGTTGTAATTCTCATCATAGCCTCCTATGGAAAATTATAGTAGGCAGGAAATAAAAGGTTAACATTGTGATTTCGACTACAGCGGCAGCTTAACCGGGTTCAATGCTTATTATGCTCCCCAGATCAATACGGCTAGCAGGTGATTGCTGATAGAAGCGTTAGGTAGAAAACTAGCTGAAAGAAATGCATCTCCGTTGCGCAGTGTGTAATGTGCGAGCTTCTGGAAAAGGAAATCTTTGTTTGATCTGGTTCGGGAGCCAAGTTTTGCGAGTATTCCAGCATCGATGTGGTTGTAATTCACATTATAGACTGCCGTGGAAAACTGTAATAAGCAGAGAATAAAAGATTGATATTTGTAGAATCTTCAATGAATGCGACTTAGAAATTCTTTTATATCCGTGGTGAAGATTTGCTTTCAGTAATGGAAGGGTAGATTTTGGCTTTAAGGGTTGTCCACAAAGAGCGAATAACCAGCAAACATTGGTTGAGTAAATTGGACCAAGAGAATGACATGCTTGTAACGACCGGACACAGGTGTGTACACGAAATGGGCTATCTCGTCATTTGCTTTTTTAAACCAAACATAGGTGGATTCATAGAACACACTACCCATGTCTAGCCAACTGCGCTACGCCAGGCTGACCCTTGGCCTTCGTAGTGCATGTTTGTGCAGGTGTCCGTGGGTATATCTGAACAAATCCGGTTGATGTATTTACTGCGAATCGCTTCGGCCGTAAAAAGTTTGAAATCCACTGACAATGGAGTAAAGGTTAAGTCGTTTCTAGTAACATTGTTACGTTTTACGCCTAAAAAAAATTCTAAAATATGCTACAAGAATAAAAAATAGCAGGTGTAACCAATGGAAAGTACAGAGATTTAAAATCTGAAATAATTTTGCTAGCATTTCGCAGGAACGAAAGCTATGGGAGCAATAGTAGTCCGTCAAGCCGTAAGTCGGAAGTCATTGTATGATCAATGTATTAGTTTTTAAAAATCTTCAGAAGAAGTATGTCTCCTACGTTTTCGTGGATTGTTTACCATCTTTTTCCTCGTATTCATTGTCGACAAAAACCTTTGAATTCTTTGCGGGTCATTCCTCCCTGCTATTCATTGTAGGAATTTTGGCATTTATCCAAAAAGCCTCGAGGAGTTTGCGCGTTGGTGTTTAAGTATCACGTGCAAGGATAGAGACTTTTATATCAAAATCGTCTCCGCTGCGCTTTTGTATCCTATGCGTCCCTAGTAGCGGACCCTGTTTTGCTTTTCGATTGCCATCTAGGTGTTTCTTTATGCGGATACATAAAGATCTGCCCATTTCGCCAATATATTCGTTTCTTCAAGTCCCAAAAAAGATCAGATATATCTTACCTGAAGTCATGCAGTCACCGTCCCTGCCATAGAGGCAGATTACGCAATTTTGTGTTTCACATAGACGATCATGTAGGCGGTTACGAACTAACTGGCGACGAAGAGTACTCGGTGTGATTTCAATTGTCTACCGATTCCTTTAGTCTTGCCCTTCTTAAGCATCGCATCATCGCTAATGAAGGGCGAGATAAACGAGACTTTGTTTTGGCCAAACTCTTTTTTTTGGAGCGTAGCCCTCCCTCGAGGCTTATCTCGTGGGGTTACAATTTCGTAGCCATTGGAGATGGCTATTTGCCGAGCGAGGTCACGCGAACCTTTCCTTAGTTCTCTATTTGTTCACACACAGATGAATGTTCGAAACATGTTTCTCACAAGCTCCTTCTTTGTGCGTGAATGGTGAGAAGAAAGGGAAAGAACCACGATGTTTTTGCTACTTGGTTTTCGGTACCACTTTGTCATGTAATCGCTACTCGATAATTTAATTTGAACGTTTAAAAACGAGAGACAGTCGTTTTTCTGTTTTTCCCTGGTGAACGTGGTATTCTCTGACTGCTCGTTCACTAGTTTAATGCATTTGTTCATCTCCTCGAACGGAAGCTTCCACTCTAGACATAAACGTAATGGCAAGGCCATTTGAAAATCGGGCAGTTTAACCACTCTTTAAGAGAGCCATAAACTGCTGGATGGACAAGCCAAGCATTTTCATTTTTCCTTCATGTTCAACAAGAAGTTCGGAGACGGCTTGAATTGCGGAGTCATTCGATACATTGGTGTACACCGCGGTAACGTCGAACGACTCCATCACGCACGCGTTATTAGGAGACGCGTCACGTAGACGTTCTAGGAACATTTGGGTGTTCGTGAGGTGGCCTGGAATGTGGTTAAGCAGCTGGGTTAGTATTAGGCTTAAGAATCAGGTTATTCTATCCGTTGGTCCGTCTACACAGCTGATGATGGGTCTAACCTTGAATGATGATGGATTGGTTGACGCAACATCATCAGAAGATACCAACTTATGTGTCTTAATAAGTAGGTATAAGACGAGACATGTTGGTTTATTGATCTTAAGGTGTGAAATAACCAATGATTTTAAGCCCGCAGCCTTTGCCACGCTGACCCATTGCTCGTCTAACTTCCGGTAATGATGTTTGTATTCCTTTTCAGAGGATGGGCGATATAGGGTTGCATCACTAAGATGTTCCTCTGTTATCTTAACATCCAACTGGCGAGGAATAACTACGAACTCTCCCCCCTTATCACTAACAGACAATCTTATCGTTTTACAGTTTATCAATTCTCTAATTTCTCCCAATCCACATTTTTGTGCGGCTTTGAGGTTAGAGATGAACCTCCTATCGCGGTAATGATTAAGGGTCTTGAGAACGCCGTCCGAAAACATGCGCAATTTCATGTCAATTTCGTCGTTATGGTCCTGCTGTCCGAAAAACGTTCTAGGGAAAGGAGATAGCGGTAATGCCGCCGCCTCTTGATTTTCAGCTCTTTTTGCTGTTCCTTGTTTAGCCTGATAACGGAGTCGATCTTGCAGTTCACAAAGACTGCCTGCTATCCTACGCAAGGTTGTTTTAGAAATGGACTGTGATGGTGAAAAGCTTGGGCCCAATTCTTATACCGAGCGCGCACTCTCAGGTATTATTATGCCTCCAAGTACGGTGACTCTAGACTTCCTTGTTGCATTATCAACCGTATTTTGACTCCTAGCAAACGTTTGCATTAGATGAGAAAGATAACTTATCATGGAGTAGATTTATTTATGATAGCTGTCTTTTTGTTTCATGGACAGATGAATTGTTACACACATACCGTCCTTTTTCATGAAAATATTCAGTAATATACAGTGTTTGAAAACAGCATCATCACGATTAATCGTGCGAGTCCCAGCTCAATTTAGTTTTGTGGAAATCTGCTAGTGATGGAAGACATGCATTCAGAGTGGTCTCGAGAGCCGTGCTGGGTAATCGAAGATCGTTGTCATTCGTTATCACCTCGGGACTATATTGTTGTCAGGATGAAGCTATCTTAAAAAGCTAGATTATATTTAGGTGGAATTTCGCAATAAAATGTCTAACTTTTTCTCAAGTTGGGATATCTGCTGAGAAATAATTATTTATCTTTGCATCGTTGTTAGACATTAGGGAGTAGTTACCACACGCCTACAATGCGACATAGGATTACAAAAACTAGAGCAACGAAAATTTTACCTCTCGTGTAATTTACCTTTTCGAAATCCTTTATAGTTTTTTTTTCGGAGTCGTGTCTTCTTCGTGCACGTTTTAGGGCGTCTCGCCATAATGAACTTGTACAAAGGGAGTGAAATATTTGAAACGAAATAACAATGTTCAGCTAAATATTAGTCGCTGAAAATTGCAATAAAGAAAAGGTCGAAAACTACGTTTCAGTTTATCAAGAACGATTATAAAAATGTGGAAAAGCGTTCGAAAATGAATACTTCAAGGGTTTGCAATCCATCCGATCCATAAATGGCACTGTAAAGGGGATGGATTGCATATTCATGCATCACGGCATAGTTTTCCTCTTTGAGGTAACTCTGGCACCAGTTCGCTAGCTTAGCTCCGGTGATATGAAAGAAAGCACTATTTAAGAGTCCTTTGCACCCTTTATTATGGTCTCCTCTATCATTATTATTTCACGTACATTTTTAAAACTAGAAAGGAAAGCCGAGAATTCCAACTTGACAGAGCCCGGCTACGCATGGTTGTTCATACGTTATTGACTAGTCGATAACGCTGAAAAATTGTAAGAGACTTCTCTGAATGCGTAGTTTTCTTGTTCAGCAATCGCGAGGTTGTTATGCAGCATACATTTACTTCCATAGAAAAACACACAATACAATACAACGCAACAGTAGCTGACGTTTCGGCAGTATCGCCTTCTTCAATCGAACCTGAGAACAGAGACTTCTCTACTCCTGTGTTTCACCACTGCGTAAATTAGCTAATGAAATACATTTTATTCTCAAGTAGGTCAACACCCACCTCTAATCCATGTGGCACCGCCTTAGCAAAGGCTGTCCATTCCTTTGCAGTTGGGAAATCACTCAGGCCTTGTATAAGAGCAAAAAACACCGCCTCGACACATCAGTGGTTATATATACAGTCAGTATACCTCTGCGATGGAAACAATTGAGTGCTTGGCGTATCCCTATGGGGGGATTAATCCTTCACGAACGGTTCATTTTTTTATCCTTTGTAATTGTGTGCTGATCATCAGTGGGTATACATACAATCAGTATACCTCTGCGATGGAAACAATTGAGTGCTTGGCGTATCCCTATGGGGGATTAATCCTTCACGGACGGTTCATTTTTTATCCTTTGTAATTGTGTGCTATACAACCATTCCATTTTCTGGACTCAGCGAGTTGATACCAAACTTGTCTGGACTGAGAAAAATACTGATTTCCTGTATCAGAACGTCCTTAAAAGTCATGTTCGAGTTCAGTGTCAAAGTCAGAGGACATGACTTGTTCTCTATATCCGAGTAAGAGTAACCAAATATTAGCGATTTAAGCCGTTTTCAAAAAAACATAGACCTAAAGAAAGGAATCTCCCTTCTATCAACAACTGCTATAGACCGCCTGTAATAACAAGACCTTAGGAGCTGATTCCTCAGGAATCCTGGTTGAGAAAAAAACTTCCGGAAGCAGTTCAATTTTCCACGAGCGAAGCGGTTAAATTATGAATGATCAATTATGAAGAATGCATAGATGAAATGAACTAAGTCAACCGTAACCAAGAACCAAGGTGACTCGAGAACACTAATCTCTCTGGCCGGCTTTGACGTGTTGATTATGGAAGAACATAATCAAACCAACAATATAATGAACGAGAGGAAGTCGTATGATGAGATTAACTGTCATCATCTAACAAGCCTAGATTGTTCAGGCGAAAAAACGTCGAAAAAGTTATTTTGATGTAAGTAGAAAATTAGCGCAATAGAGTCATAACAACTATAAAATGAAGTTTGTTGCGAAGCATTCTTTCGAATCAAGTGGTAATGTAATCAAGTGGACTATAATTGTTGATGGCTCGCCGAGTTTCTTCCATTAGCACCAGAATCAAATAATCGGATGTGGATGTGTCATACACATATATATGTATACACATTACATACATACATACATACATACATACATATACATATACATATACATATACATATACATACATACATATACATATACGTATATACATACATATACATATACATATACATATACATATACATATACATATACATATACATATACATATACATATACATATACATATACATATACATATACATATACATATACATATACATATACATATACATATACATATACATATACATATACATATAGATATATATATGTATATATGAATTTATATATATATATATATATGAAAAGTTAACTAGATATTGTAATTTATGTAAATATTCTATACCCTTCCAACACTATGTTTAGCTTTTATCTATCACGATTTGTTTTTTTTCACGGCATGGTATCATGTGTAGTACAAGCACAGTAATGTTGAACTGTTTGAGGAACTTGAGCCATCGAGCCGCGACTACGCTTTCTGGGAGTTCACGAGTTGGGCTCGGAACCACTAAGGCTTTCGTTCTGCTTTTCTCTCAGCTAGTTTTTTTTTAATCCTAACTGTGTAGCCCAAGTTTTGCAATTATCTTAGCATCATTGTGGTTGTATTTCCAGCACTGTTTCGAAATCCTTTCCGGACTACTGCGAGAGAATGGTGAGCAATTATTTCAGGCATCTGGTGTTCAATAGAGGACGCTCCGGCCATTTCCCGGAAATTTTTTGACGGTTACAAATTGGAAACTGACGACCCAGCAGTTTCATCATTGTCAATCTGCCATTTAGTCATACGTCCAGTTTAACGTTGTTAGGAGTTCGCTTCTCTTCTGCGGTTTTATCATGGCACCTTCTCACGTCAAAGTCTCCCAATCATTTCCCACATCGCAAACGTATCACACTCTCGCTAAGAGAGTCCTAATTATACTCTATTTGTTAGAGATTATGGTCAAGATATGCCTCGCCAAGATTGGTCGTTGCGTAGGCTTTTGAAGTATCAGGCTTTTAAATATTTTATGGAAGTCTGTATCACACATCGCAGTTCGCCATCCATGAACCTACCCTTACCGCGGTAAATCAATTAAATCAATAACATATGAGCTGGTGTAGGAGTATTTTGCAAAACAAAAAGGGAAAGCATGAAGCTCTTGGTCGTGATCAATACCTGAGGGACGTTCCATGAATTCAACATCATTAAGCATAGTTGGAGGTGATTAAATGCGCGCACATCTGCCCTTTACTCTCGGTGGCCTACAGATGTATCGACGCAATGCTGCTGTCCTCCCAGACCAGTCTGGTTCCAGTTTGCCGACCCCGGAGGGATTGAAGGCTTGGTGACCCTAGGGCCCGGGATCGATCCCGTGTGTGTTCCAGGGCGCCCCCGGCCATTGCTTTACACAGCATGTTTTTGTGGTGTAGTCCTTTGTAATTACCGATTTTGTAATTATTTAATCATCACGTCAACTTTTTATTTAGTGCCTATTATCACTCTTCACAATAGGGTATGATCTGAAACACAACCGCTATGATGTCGAGATATTTGCAAGACGTGGACTCCAGACCGGATCGAACCACGATTACCCTTTCCCGTAGTTCACGTATTACACACGGCACCACTGAGCTCCTTACTTTTCTTTTCTCTCAGCTAGTCTTTTTACCCTAACTGTGGCGTCAAGTAGTAATAAGTAAAAAGTTAGCATAATGATTTCGACCGCAGCCCTCAACTAGGTTCAATGTCGATTTGTGCGCTCCAGATAATTGCCATTGACGGATGATTTCTGAGGACATCGTTACGTAGAAAGCTGCAGAATAGACGGACAACGGAGGAGCCTCAGCAGTTCAGTAGGTAATACGTGAGCGCCCAGAAAGGGTGTATGGGTTCGTTCTAGTTCCATCTTTTCCAAACATCACAACGTCAGTGTGGTTGAGTTTAGTCACTTTTTGAAATTGAGAAAGGGTTTCTTGAGATCACAGCTCCTTTGTCTTATATGTTGTTGACCTACACTAGTGTACTTGAGGATGGTAGCAGCTTTCGTTCCGTCGATAAACATTCTTTTCTTTGTTTTTTCTTTGCGCTTGAATGAAAACCGAACATAAAGCGCTAAAATAGGTCATGTGACATCAACACGCGTTGAATTTCAAAGGCGAAAGAACTACAAATATTACGTGCCTACATAGCTGAATTTGCATTTTTCTTTGATACCATGGAAATGCGCTTTACAATAGTTATCTATTTAATTGACAAAACAGTATTTGGAAAGATAGGGCGTAAAAAATTTTTTATCATCAGTGTAACACTTAGAAAAGAATGATTGAAGTTTCTATTGTTAGCACACAAATTGTAAAAAAGATTAAACTTTATTTTCTTCCAGTTCGTCACTAGTTACTGAACATTTGAAGTTTTATGAAACGGTCCACCATCGGTTCGTATGTTTCCAAAACCGTCAGTGACGGTGGTTTTGCCGTTCATGGTTCTATATACGATAACGTCATCTATGGTGATCTTAACTTGTTCAGTCCGCTGACCATTAATCGGTATTGCTGATGCTTATCGAGTAAAAACTGCCAAGCGGAAGTTGTGCGGAATAAAGTTTGCCTCCTATCTGCGCATTTACGGTATTGTCGTTATTAAAGAAGTTGTTTGCCACATTAGATCCCAATTCCGAACTGAATAAGCCATCCTGAAATTACCGAAATACTCCGAAGAAATAACAGATTTCTCTTAAAATTCCTGTCTTATAACTGTCATGCACAGAAATTCACCCGGAGTACCCCCTAGAAATTGATCAAGATTCCTGCGGAAAGGCTTAGTAGTTAGTAGACAACCATTAGAGTAAATGAGAGAAAAAGGGAGGTTCACCGAATCTGAAATGTTTGAAAGGCAATATATGTTATAGAAATATACTTTTTTTGAATAAGACCTTACCAGTTTAATGGCTGGACTATATCCAACATTTGTTTTATTTTATTTTATTTTATACGACCCCTTCAAGTCTACTGTGCGGCTCCCAGCACTCACAAATTCGATTCGTTTTCTTGCATCCACAGTCCTCGAAGGTACTGTAACTTATACGTGTCTGTTTGGCTGCTGCTTGGGCATTTTTCATTTCATCTTTAATGTGGTAGAATGCTAGTAGAGGGATTCTCCCTAGAGTTCTGAGATAGCCGGTCTAAATCGTTTTCGCTTAGACTGCAGAGAGCGATTTTTTCTGGACAAGTCCGGTACCAATATCCCAACCCGGAGGGATAAAAGGCTTGGTGAGCCTGAAGTAGGACCGACCCAGCGCCGCCGTGCTCACGATGGCTGGCATCACTGCCACAGTGCTACACATCATTACTGCTATTATCAAATCCAGGCCAAGTGAAAAGGAGTTCTGGAAAAGAAGGTATTTTACACCATTTTATGGGTTAAAACGAATAACTAATTTTTAGCTAGTCAAAATCGTAGCTGAAAACTGAAGTCGTCACAGTCTATAAGAGGAGAAAAAAAGAAAACAGGTGCAGACAATTTGGAGAATATTCCCACTAAGGGCGCGTTTAAATTTTTGTGTTGCTGAATTGAAAGGTTTTTAAAAGAAGAGAAGAAGTGTCATCAGATAACTGGAGGAATTAGCAAACCTGAGCGTGAATTATGACGAGTAACCCAACAAATGCTATACAAGGCATCATGGACAGTGCAGCTCGTCTAAATAGTTATAGAGACACGTTTATTCAGATATAGTCGGACTACGATGCGTTTAATTACGATAAACATTGGAAAGATTTGCGAAGAACACACTGAAATACGCAAGTAATAGTAGTACATTGTTCGGCAGAATCTCAATTTGTACTCTGGTTGAAGGTCTACAAGACCTAAAAGAAGGCGCTCTTATGTTGATGACCAAACTAGTGTTCCGGTGTGTTTTTTTTTTCAAAATTACCACAGAAAACACGGACGTTGTTCTTCTCCCAAGCCCGCTAAGCGAAAGATGAATGAGAATTTGTTTGTTGAGTGATTCAATGTATGTTGGTCTGGAACGTTGATTTCCTTGGTTTTTGTAGTGATGAAATGTATGTTGCTCTGGAACACTGATTTCCTTGCTTTTTGTCACATCAATCCCTAAACTTAGGTGATGAAACCTTTGCACACATTAGCAATATTAAGAAGTTGGTGGCGATATGCAAATATATATATGTATATATAAGCAACACAGGTGACAAGGTGGACAACACGCAATTATTATGTAAAGATATTTGCAAAACTCTGCACCGCAGGTGTCTGCGGTGGGGAACGAACGCGCTGTTATCCTTTCCGGGGAGTAACTCGTTCACCACCACATTATGCTGGTCCTTCGTTTTGCCTGTCTCTCAGCTAGTTCTATCGATTAGTGCCTTGCTGACGGCGGTTATATTTCGCAACATACCCTGCCATTAAGAAGAATAGGCAGTAAATAAAAAGTTTGAGTTTATATAAAGAGTAAAGGGGCGCGCTAACAAAAGTATTGTCTTCTGCAAAAGAGTATTTACATAGTACGAGAAAAGATCACACGTCGGTAGTCTGAAAGCACCATGGAATAGGGTGAACTCGTTGTAGAGTGTTTGTAGTAGTGGTTTGGTAATTGAGTGACTTTACATATTTTCTGAAATGGGTGGAGTTATTGTTATAGAAGATTAGTGTTATTGCCCAAAATGAGATCGTAGAGTAGGCGGAGCTAGTTGCCGATTCGGAAATGCGTGTTATACAACCCTAATGGGATATTGCCATGTACTGTTCACGTTGCATGGCAGAAGAAATTTCTTAATACATGAGAACATGAGAGTATTTGAAGAAGATTACATAGCCAACATAAGACACGTACAGCAATATGGTGGGATGTAGGGCGTTCACGGACGCACTGACTAAAATTTTAATCTTCGTCTGAACGTCAAAGCGAGCGGTTTGCAAATCTTAACAAGTTGCTATCACCGGACAATCACTATTATCAACGTATATCGTATAAAGAGGAGCATCATTGGGTGAGCATACCTCAATCGAAAGATGCTTCGCTGAGAAGGATTCGACCCTATAGAAAGATGTGGACGTCATATCGGGAAGGCGAACAATGTGGACGGACCATCGACTCGGGTCATCTGCTCTGATGAAGACGAAGACGTTGAAACGTTAGCAGAATAAAAATTGTATAATAACCACGTCCAAGCCCAAAATTTGAACACATGTCTAGGCAAGCGCACAATAGAAACACTCTAATACAAGCTCATCATCTCATTGAGGAAAACAAGGAATTCCTTAAAGACTATTAGCTCCCCACCAATCCTTCAACTGAGGTGCTAGGAAACTAATACACTTCGTGTGAAACTTCAATTGCATAACCATTTCTCTCATTTCGCATAAAATTCAATTAGAAGAATGGCGTTTACCGAAGTACGAACTTTTGCGGTGTAAGTATCGTTGTCGTTGTGCTACAAGTTTATAAATTCCATCACAAGTAAATCTGATGCTTCCCAATTCGTTTAAAAAATGCTATTCCCGCGAGAGCGTCAATCAGTAGTATGAATGAAGATAATTTCAAAACAGACTTTCTTTCAACCTCGGTATGGCTAAACAATGTATATTTATTTATATGATCTTATAAACCGATCTTCTTTAGCTCATGCGAGGTTGGTACAGGTCTTCGTTGTTGTTTTTGTTGTTGCTGATGCTTTTATTCTTGTTGGTCGATGGCTGACGATTCGACGATTTCGCCTTCCTCAGAGCCTCAGAGTCCTAGTCGGCGATGCTCTATTATGTTGCATGCGAGGTTGGTACAGGTCTTCGTTGTTGTTTTTGTTGTTGCTGATGCTTTTATTCTTGTTGGTCGATGGCTGACGATTCGACGATTTCGCCTTCCTCAGAGCCGTGATGTTACGAGTCCTAGTCGGCGATGCTCTATTATGTTACTCTATTATATAGCACGATCGTTGTTGACTGAATTGATTGTGCGGCAGAAACAGGTTTCATTATCAGCTAGCATACGGCATGACAGCGCTTCAAAACAATTTCATCGCACGGGTGAGCATGGCTCGTTCGTACGGTGTTCCACTAAAGAAGATCCGTCTCGCTACGACGACGAAGAGGCCACGTCGAGAAGAACAACTGTAGACAATCCTCTTGGATAATCGACTGTGATGAAGACAAAAACGTCGAAACGTTATCCGAATGAAGGTCTGGATCAATTTCGTGTAAGCTTGTCAGTGGAAGAACACATGTTGAATGAAGATGGATTCTCTTTTTGGTTGCTTCATTCGATCTGGGGGCCACTGAAGAAGATTTGACTCGATAAAGCGACGAAGAACGCACATCGAGAGCACGAACTACTGAGAACCATCGACTTAGATTATCGGCGCAGAAGAAGAAAATCACTTAGAAACGTAAGCCGAATAAGTTTTTCATAAACTTCGTGTTAGTTTAATATTCCAAGAAGACCAATTTGTTTAACTTTTACAGTTTTACTTGGTGGACATTTTCTGAGATTTCATAAAGTTCTCTGTTCATTTTCGAGATTCTTTCACAATACTTTGCCACGGTAGTGACTTCAGCGTTAACTAAAACGAAACTGTAGCGAATTGTTTCGTCCTTTATCTACGAAGAAATGATTATGACCTTCGTATGAAGCGAATTTGGTCGTTGTTTATGCCGTGTTTACAATGTGCCCGACGAATTGTGGGACAACGATTTCTTCATCACTAACTTCTTTAGTTTTAAGATTCATCTCTATCACAAAGTTTTTAAAGCAAGACTTTTGATGTGTGGTTATGACGGCTTATTGGCCAAATCAATGTGGAGTAACTCCCACGTCCAACTTTCTATTAACCTCGGCA
>MQTX01000280.1:118872-177162 GCA_009735665.1 Angiostrongylus cantonensis | reverse complement strand
GTGCAAAGACTCTGTGTTCAATGTGATTGAAATTTTGGTTTAGTATTTTCTCTGGTTATAGAGGTGTTTGGCCATGTAGATTGCAGTCAATTTGACCTTTCCAGGCTCTGAAGAAGGCGAAATCCGCCGAAACGTCAGCTTGTACGTAAATAAAGAAATAAAATAATACCTCGTGTTTGCTAAACAGAAGTAAAAAGAATTATTCAATGTGGAGTATTTTTATTTTTATTTCCTTTTAAATGATTCATTTTAAAGTTCGAGCTCTACTGAAAAATTGGCGTAATTCGTTATTGTTCATTCTTTTGCAATGGCGTAAAATTAGTATTATAGCAACGAAATCTGCTCCCATTTCCTGTACAAAGATAAAAGGATAAATCTCTCGACGTTGATCAATCCGTGACGGATGCTTCTTGCATTCGATTTCATTAAGTATCGTTGGAGGTGACTGAATGCATATCTGGCCTTTACATTGTCTCGCGATAGCCTACCGATGTACCGAGCAAGCGCTGCTATCCTCCCAGACAAGTCTGGTACTATTTTGCCGACTCCCAGGGGATGGAAGACTTGGTGGGCCGTTGGCGCGGGGATCGAATCTAAGTGTTTGTTGCAGGGCGCCTACGGCCACTGCTCCACACGCGCCCACATTTTCTGCAAGATTAGTAAAAGTGATTTATATTGTGGCCCTTGTTATTCTATAAAATGTGCATTTCTTTTCCTATAAAATGCAACAACTAGTTTAAAGAATGATTTACTTGATAAAATATTAGTTCCGTAAATATTTATAAATAAAGTTGTAGATTGCACGTTTTCGTGAACAAAAACAAAACTTCAGAATTCCTTGTAGTAACTGATTACAGCAATTTCTGTTTGTTCTGCACTCAGCGTTCTCGAATCCACTCGACGACGGTCTAGCCGAGCCATCCTTATCACCATTGAACGCATCAGCTTCATTGATCTCAACCACTACGATCATTTGTTTGGACTCGAGTTATTAATGATTGACGACAGGCATGTTCACCGTAGAGGTTAGCCTCAGCTGCACTCCTGAGTCTTTGTTGACATACGAAGCATGAATTATTCCGAATAACTATCTACTGATGTATTTGATTAAGCTGTGCTATCCATATACTGTGATTTTCATGGTTGAACAACACCTATTCATGTTCACATGTGACATTAAACATCCTTCTCGTATTTCGACTTAGACCAGCGTACTTTTAGTAGGGCGCGCAGTTCCTTATATCTTTATTTATCGTTAGAGATAGATCGTAGATCATCAGAAACTTCGGACAGATTGGTATTTTTTTTCTCCATTGGCACTCCATCGCATTACCGCTGGACATTTAAATATTTATTTAGCGCTACACTAATCGCCTATTTATGAAGATGGAAGACCTCACTTCCACTTAAAAGGAATCCATTCCGAACTTGTTATTGATTTTGTTAAATCGATCGTATCCAAGTGAGATAATAATTGGTTAAACATAGACAACAACAGTTATTTCCATTTAGCAACCAGACACAGCTGTATCTAGGAAATAGACCCACTCTACTTTTCATAATAGCTAGACATAAGTGGATCCATTCGCGTCATCTCACTACTACGCCGGAATGAACCCTGTCTCTTCTCTCTACATATTTGCACATCTGCCTGTTGGTCTATCTGAGCGAATAAAGGAAGTCTATAGTCGACTGACGAGGAGCCCGCAATTATTTCATACTTTTTGAAAATTCACGCTGACATACGTTCTGCGTTTCAATGGATTATTCATGCTTATGGGCAATGAACGACACAAATAATAGCTTCGTATACTATGTTCGGCTGTTCGGAAATAAATTAAATATTACCTAAAATATTCATATTCTTAAAGTAGCATATCTCATTCAAAATAAGGTTTACGAATTCGAATGAAAACCATTTGCCCCTGCGTAGGTTGCATAAAATTCTGGACTTCTGGGGCGAAGAAATCGCTGCATGCAATTTCGACACCTACTCGGTTTACAGAGCGTTTCCCGCATAGGGAGTTGTCGAGTGCTCGAAGATTTGCTGGTTGATGGGCGATAAGTTTGAAAAGCATGCTGGTTAAGAAAGAATTTCGTTGTCGTGCTCTTTCAACATCTGCGGTGTCGGTTGTGTGACATGCGTCAATGCTTTTAGAAACCATTTTCCAGCTTCTTCAACTGCTGAGGTTTTTTTTAGATGATCTGATTCACTGGAAAGCATAAGACAAGTCCATCGGCACATTCGTAAATCCTGTGTGCATTTGTTTCCAACAAAACGCTCAACGCTTCTTCGTCAATAGCAAAAGGTTGTCCGCAGCCTTCTCCACGTTCACTTCGCCGCGGCGGAATTTTTCAAACCAACTTCCCACTAACATGCGTCAATGCTTTTAGAAACCATTTTCCAGCTTCTTCAACTGCTGAGGTTTTTTTTAGATGATCTGAATCACTGGAAGGCATAAGACAAGTCCATCGGCACATTCGTAAACAGTTCTGTGTGCATTTGTTTCCAACAAAACACTCAACGCTTCTTCGTCAATAGCAAAAGGTTGTCCGCAGCCTTCTCCACGTTCACTTCGCCGCGGCGGAATTTTTCAAACCAACTTCCCACTATGCGTTAGTTTGCACTTTCTTGATAGCACACATTAATTGCTTCCAGTCATTTTCCCTGCCAGCTGCAGAGCTTGAATTCATGAACATAAATCGTCGAATTTACTGTCTTGTGGTCTTCATTTCTACGGTAACATTCGTCGGAAAGTACGACTTCCTTTAGAGCAATTATACTGGGAAAAACTGCGCGAAATAAATTTTGTTTTACAGTGATCCATGCACAGTGATACTCTAAAATAAGATGTTGCCAAAACACATGTAAGAAAATTAAGGTCAGGAGTCTTGCACTAACGCTCAAGCAGGCTAATTTTAAGTTTTTCTAGTGGTTAGGTGAAGAAATTGCTTCGTTTACTTTTATTAAATAAAAACACCGCTTTATTTGTCTGCTTTAAAAAATAATTTATACAACTTACCTCTTGCAGATCTTGTTGCAAAAGCTCTTTCATAATATTTAAAAAGCTTTAAACATTTTCTAGCCGTGATTGCTACTTTCTATCAGGGCAGAGCAGCCGGCTGTTTGTGCGATAAAACGCCCAGCAAGCGTAGCCGGTAGAGAATCTGTGCTAAAAAAGCACGATTGTTTTTTTTAGAATCCGAATCGAGGAAATCCAATCTTTCTTCTCTCCGAAGTCGGAAAATCGATACCAGAGTTGTTTAGGAAGATCTCACTGCGATCCACAGGAGGCGGCGCATACTCTATGGTGAAGATCTGGGATCAATCTGGTAGTGCGAGCACACGCTCTCTGGAAGAACTAACATGGCCGCGCCCAACAACATTCTGAAGGAGACAAAGTCCACAAATGGTAGCTATCCACACAAGCGGAGTTTAACTATTTTCGAGAACACCAACGAACGATTGCAAAATAGTGTTGGAGTCGGCGCAATATGTGAAGTCGAGTCATATAACTGGAAAACCATGCTGCAGAAATCTTTAAATACTTTGAAGTCGTTGAAACTTTTAAAAGACTCGACTTTCTGATGTCTTGTATAGTTGACTAGTTGACGTAAAACAGTCATAAAATAGCGATAATTAGATGGTAGGCTGACACGAGGTTGCCAGCATGTTACTCTGTCATAAATGGCTAAGATATCGGCGTCTTTGCTTTCTTCTGAACAATTTTTTTCTTTTGCACACTTTTAACGGAGTAGAACCGAATATAACCTCTTCACTTCTTTCAATAAGTGGTGAAATATCATGAATTAACTTCACTCTTCATTAAGGATATCAAGAAGGAAGAAGCTCTCGGGGTTGATCAATTCCTGATCAATGCGGCATGCATTTTACCTCATTAAGTATCGTTGGAGGTGATTGAATGCATATCTGGCCTTTAAAATGACTCGCGGTGGCCTACCGATCTATCGAGCCAATGATGCTATCCTTCCAGATAAGTATGGTACCAATGTGCACCCCGGAAGGATGGAAGGCTTAGTGATCCTTGGGCATGAGATTGAACCCATGAATACTGATTATACTACACCTCTGAGCTACCATGCTATACGCGCTCACGTCATTTGACAGCAACATGGTCAACTCAAGACGAAGGATCAGAACAACGACCATAACGAACGTAGGGCACGTTTTACTACCGCGTTATATTTATAGTCGCCAATCTTGTCTAGAAAAAGTTCGTCGGAGAGGAGTTTTGTAGATACAAGAAACACGAGGTTGCCAGCATGTTACTCTGTCATAAATGGCTAAGATATCGGCGTCTTTGCTTTCTTCTGAACAATTTTTTTCTTTTGCACACTTTTAACGGAGTAGAACCGAATATAACCTCTTCACTTCTTTCAATAAGTGGTGAAATATCATGAATTAACTTCACTCTTCATTAAGGATATCAAGAAGGAAGAAGCTCTCGGGGTTGATCAATTCCTGATCAATGCGGCATGCATTTTACCTCATTAAGTATCGTTGGAGGTGATTGAATGCATATCTGGCCTTTAAAATGACTCGCGGTGGCCTACCGATCTATCGAGCCAATGATGCTATCCTTCCAGATAAGTATGGTACCAATGTGCACCCCGGAAGGATGGAAGGCTTAGTGATCCTTGGGCATGAGATTGAACCCATGAATACTGATTATACTACACCTCTGAGCTACCATGCTATACGCGCTCACGTCATTTGACAGCAACATGGTCAACTCAAGACGAAGGATCAGAACAACGACCATAACGAACGTAGGGCACGTTTTACTACCGCGTTATATTTATAGTCGCCAATCTTGTCTAGAAAAAGTTCGTTGGAGAGGAGTTTTGTAGATACAAGAAACTTACTAGTTAATACTTCGAACTAGTTATTACTAGTTAATGGTGAGCAAAAGTCAAAATCGATCATCAGACTGAACTCAGATAATAATTGAACTAAACGGAAAAACAATATTTAATTTATTACTTGCTTTCCATCAATTGCCAGGGTGTTATCTGAAGTACAACCACAATGATGCTAAGACATTTATGAAGCTCGCAGCCTCAAATGAGCTTCGTATCCGTGGTTACTTCTTCCTGGACTCACTTGTTACCCACTGCACCACCGCTGCCCTTTTCTTGCTTATCTCTTGGCCAGTTCTTTTAGCGCAACGATTCCACTAGCAATGACCCGTCAACGGGAGTCAGATGCCTAGCCAAGTCAGCATTAAACCTAGTTAAGCTGAAGCTGTAGTCGAAACAACAATGTTTAACCTTTTATTTGCTGCCTATTATTTTTTCTCATGGTAGGATATCGTGTAAAGTCCAACTACGATAATGGCGAGATGTGAGCAAAATTCGGGCCTCCAAATGAGCCCCAAGATAGCATGTGGGCCCTGGAAACGGTATTCGCCACTGCAGAGCTCCCCGTCGCTCCGAGTTTGCTCATATCTCAGCATCATCGTGGTTACATTTCAGATAATACCATACCGTGAAAACAAATAATAGGCAGTGATTAAGAGGTTGAACGTTGTGAATTGTGCTGAAGAAGATAACGAGCGGCGCTGGAATGTTCAGTTGATCCTCATGTACAACAGAGAGATGACGACGACAACGACACGGGTGCAAATAAGCCTCTGTACACACACACTCATTGTCACCCACCATGACCTTTGCCGTATCGTCTGCCGCCAACATTACTTCATTTCAGTCAACATGAAAGTGATCGATTATGAAGAAACTTTTTATTCTTTTATTTTATATGCCTCATCTTTCACATCTACTCTGTGGATCCTAGCACTTTTCGAATTTGATTTGTTTCCTAGTATCCACCGTCAATAAAGGTATTGCAACTTTTTACGTGTGGCTTCCGCTCCTGCATGAGGATTTTCCTTTCATTCTGAATGCTGATGAATACTAGTCGAGTCGATTCTCGCTGTATATTGAGATAGGAGGGCTATAGCGTTTGCATAGAGTGATTTTTTTCCAGACAAGTCCGACACCATTTCCTCAACTCCAGAGGGATGGGATGCCTGGTGAGCAAGGAGTCGAATCGCACCAGCACCGTGCTCGTGATGACCGGCACCATCACTGCTGTTTTATCCGCCTCCTAATACGAAAAAAAAGAACAATTAGTAGAGGGAAGAAAAAGGAGGACTCATTCCACTTGAAAACACTGTTTGAGAGTCTTTATAACTTTTATTGGGCCATTTCCACCTTTTACTGTTTTCAGTTTTCCTAAGAAGAAGAAAAAACGTGAAAAAGTCAAGAAAAGAAAAAGTCACCTGGAAAGCACTGAAGAAAGTTTAAGTGTGCAACATGTTGTCGATTATCCGATAACGTTGATGAAGACTTTTCGTTCCTGTTGCGCGCGGCATACATAAAACGATTCATAGAGCAAATTTTAACCTCTATTGGTTCGCTTCTTTGAAGATTTTGTTTCACACTTTAGGACTTAAAAATAGCTCTCTTACGATTATTCCAAAAAGTTTTTTTAGCATTGCGAACTAAAATTTGGCGCGTGTAATATACTAGCTAGAGGTGACGTGAAACACATCATTCCTATTCCTAGGTCAAAATAAGCCTCTCACATTTTCAGGTTTGTAAAATTGCTGCAACACTTATCTTAAAAGATAAAAACACTGGCTTGATTTCTTAGCACGCCGTCGCAAGTCATTGCATAGGTCAAATAATTCAGTCACCTGTGCGATGCTACGAATAGGGTTCAATGCGTAGGTCACTATTCATTTAAGGCAGTTGTGAAAAACTGGGCATTTTATTTAACAATGCAGAATGCAAACATTCATAAAAATAGGTTGGCTAGTATGACTCTTTTCGAGTCTGGCTAATTTCTACTGTAAGTGGTCACTTCGTTAGAACTCATCACTTTTGTGATTTCAGTACTTTGTTGTACTTTCATTTTCTGTTCTTTGAAACAGTTTGCTAAGTTTCGAGGTTAAGGTTTTTTCTAAAAACACTGTCATTCCAAATTTCTTTTGCTTTCAAACTATTCTGTGATACGTCCAGCCGGAGTGCTACGGTTTCTTAAAAGTCTGTGATCATCTTCGAATTTTGCGAAAATACTAGTAATGCCGGTGATAGTAGGAATACCTATTCACTTACCTACCTAATAAATAGCATTTAATAATGAAAATGTTGACAACAGTATATTACTGGTGAAGTGGATAACTCCGAAAACATCGATTACGTGGGACTGTACTGCTTCGTCACTCACTTTATTCACTCGCTCATTTGGTGTTTGATCCGATCGCCATTGATTTTCTGGAAAACTAGTTTTTTTCACAGAAGTAACTCGTTCGTTCGGACATTACTGTGGTTCCTTTAAAGCCACATGACTGGTTTTTAGGTAGTTTTGCCGGCAAACACTTGAATACTTTCGTTTTTCTTATGGTTGATTACAAAGACGAAAGAAAATGTGCAGTATGTGGCGACTCTCCGGCTAAGGTAACATTATATTTTTGAACTTTCAAGAGTTTATCCGACTAGGTTTAAAGCATATACATTTCTGAACGTCTAGCAGATAATTGTTTATGCGCACTTTAACGAGGTTACCAATTTTTTTTGATCTTCTCCAAGAAATAGATTCCAGCAGAAGATGGTGCATGACGGACTTCTTCACTAATTTCTACGAGCCACGAGAAATTGCATATTTAATATAATATATAATATAATATGAATATTTTGACAACGTTCATAGTTATTCATCTCTTTACGTTGTTGACTAACAGTAAGCAGATACAGTAATAGTAAGCAAATAACGGAAAATTCCTCGAAACTCAGAAGGAAAAACAATCTGAGAATAGGTCTATTTGAAGGTGCACTACGGTATACTGGCGTGCTTTGGATGCAAGGGATTTTTTCGAAGAGCAGTGAAAGGAGGTCGTAACATGTACGTTTGCCGACTCGTGAGAAACTGTGAAGTGACTAAATGTGAGTACAAGTATTATTTGCTTGAACACTTTTTTCTTTCTCATTTTTAATCTTTCTATGGCACAGTATGGGCCACTATACCTTTCTCATTCGATTCCTTGTTGTATTCACAATCGCCATCATTCGGCGCTCAATGGAGTCACTCTGATTAATTCATATCACCTCTTATGGACACTATATTGTCCACACTGAGTTTGTTGTGTTTCAGAGCTTCTTTTAACCCAACTATCAACACTTACTCCATAGCTAATTGAAAACAAATCAAAATAGTAGGGTGCGATCAGGAAAGGCAGTCTCTACATTTAATGATTTAAAAAAACTTTATTTGAAAGTAACCCCTACGACCGACTTTCTATTAATCTCGGCATTGATCAAGCAATTCTTCGTATTCGCATAAGAAACAGCTTCATTTAAGCACCAACCGTTTATTTTTTTGTAAAGTTAGTTGGTGGATAGCAGCCGCACAGAGTACTACATGGGCGAGGACTGTGCCTGTGTTAGGCTATTGGATTAGCGTGAGGTATGGCGGTAGGTCACGCGTGATGACAAGGCACTCCTCTTTGCGGTTCATTTTTGGATATTTGGAAATGATACAAAACGCTTCAAGAGTTTTACGCGCTGATGTTTTCGATTCATGCGTGAGGACAGTGACTCCTGCTTCGAAATCTTCTCCGTTATTCTTCGTATTCTTGTTGAGCAGACGTGAGGTGTTATTATTATTCTTTATTCACAGATAAGCTGACGTTTCGGCGGACTTCGCCTTCCTCAGAGCCTGGAAAGGTCAAGTTGACAGCAATCTACTCGGTCAAACGCCTCCATAACCAAACAAAGAAAACGCTAAACCAAGATTCCAATCACAATGAACACAACATTGCACACCCACCGCTTTCTATGAGGCTTCCACTGAGTATGCAGAGTGTTTTGTCCTTTGCTCAACACAAGAGGAAATGGACAAATGTTTCGAGTTGTTAAATGAACAGTCGGAGTATATCAAGTTCACCCGAGAAAAACCGAAGTACGTGTCACGATCCTCGCACAGGAGTTAAAAACACAAGCGCGCAAAGCTCTCGAGGCGTTCTGGATGAATTCCAAAAATCCGAAATGAACCACAGGGAAGAATGCTTCATTATCACGCGTGATATTGGGCAGTATATAAGCATGTTATTCCGATGGGAGGGGCCTATTACGCGTCCATGTGAATTCTGTGCGGTTGGTCTCCACGCGACACACCCTGTAGAAGCCTTACAGAAAGCGGTGAGTGTGTAAGGCTGTGTTCATTGTGATTGAAATCTTGGTTTCGCGTTTTCTTTGTTTGGTTATGGAGGCGTTTGACCGAGTAGATTGCTGTCAACTTGACCTTTCCAGGCTCTGAAGAAGGCGAAGTTCGCCGAAACGTCAGCTTACTTGTGAATAAAGAATAATAATAACACCTCGCGTTTGCTCAACAAGGATACGAAAATTTTTTTAAAAGGTTCATTAACCGAAAATTTGACCAACGGTTAAATATTATTTTATTTTAATCCTTTCGATGAACCGTGGTCATTTTATGGAATGTATTGGTATAAAAAATCTCGAAACAGACTCGGCACAAGCTGGAAAATACTTCCAAATGCAGACCGCAATGTATCTGCATGACGGACAATAGCAACACATAGTAAATAGCAGCATATATATCATTAATAATCTCACAAAACAGAGCAAACTCCCATCCATATTTGTGCCTCATTTACACCTCAAAACCCTCAAACTGTTGAACAGTAATTTTTTATTCTCAAACAGCCAGAAAACAGCAGGCGGAAAATCGTTCATAAGATGTTGAGCAAACCACGAAATACGGTAGTGGAGCGTTATGACTTAATTGAGCTGTTTGGATTCGATCATGGATGTGGTTGGATTCGTCTGTGGATTTGGCAGCGGATTAATGCTGTGTTGTCTTCTGCCCTCGTTACCATAGTAAAAGTTAGTCAAGCACAGTTTTACTTCAAATCTGAGACATCCGTTATAGGGCGTATTCAAGTCTTCGTGCTAGCTTCGGATTAGGACCACATTCTCAAAGTAATGATAGCAACAGTACCGTCTAGTTAGTTGACAGCAAATCCTGGTCCCGGTCTCTGCGCCCATGGCCCACCAAGCCTTCCATCCATCGGTCGGCAAATTGGTACCAGACTTGTCTTGGAGGAGAGCAGCACTGACACGATACATCGGTAGGCCACTGCAAGCCATTGTAAGGGCCAGATATGCATTCAATCACCCCCAACGATACTTAATGAAACCGAGTGCATGGCTCATCCCTCAGGGATTGATCAACGTCGATTCTTTTCTCTTTTTATTATGTAACAATGTAACAATTTTTTCAGATGAACGAAACTCATGCCGTTACTGCCGATTCCGAAAATGCTTACTGGTTGGGATGAATCCAGATCGTCAGTGGTCTTTTTCCTCTAATGAAAAGAAATAGATCACATAAAACTTGTTGTTAATTTTACTGGCATGCTTTAGATGTCCGACCGGACCGAAAAAAAGTGTCTGAGAAACTGCATTGCGAGAAATCACTAGTGATGAAGAAGAAGAGTATTGACAAAACGTTTTCAGCTTCTAGCGATGCAATTGAATGGATATCTCATTTACACGGAAACTCGAGGTTCTTTAGTGATTAACGGTGAACGAGCGTTTATAAAAACTCTAAGCGATACCTTTGACAAAACAAATTTTTAAAGGACCTTCCAAGTGCTAAAACTAGTAAAGGAAAAACCTTCGTGGCTTTTTTCTGGAACCTCAGACGAAGTATTCCATGGCTCTGAAGTACACTGTTACTATAGAGGATCTCTTTCCACTATATTCCGCATATTACGCCTATTTTTGCTTTCAAATTTTTAACTAGCACTTCTTTAACACTAGTGAAGAGGCGCAGAAACGCCTCTCCTTCGAAAAGCAGGCAACGCATGCAAGATGCGGCATCACTTTTGAGAAGGAATTCGTTCTTTTCCAATTTGCAATCGTCATGATGAATTCTGGTAATGTTTGGGATGAGAGGAGATTAAAACATAGAATAAGGACCGTAACATTCTTTAGAGAACCTATACAACTTCATTAAATGCTGACAGTAGCATGATTGCGCTGCGGCTGAATGTTTTTCTCCATACATGAGAGATGTATATGCTTCAACGAATATGGCAAACTGTAAGAAGAACATGGAGCATACATAGGATAAGAGGGACGCAGAAATTACTTCAAAATGCAGAGAAAGACCGATTTATGCAACAGAAATCACAACAAGAGAGGCGACCTACATATAAACTACCGAAGAGGGCGGTGTGACACCTGCAATTGTCACAGTGGGCGGAGCGAGAAATTAGGTACCATTCACCCCACAAACACGAAATGTCGTTGCGAGAGTGCTAAGGTGGCCGTTACTAATTAGCACTTCGAAGAAAACAGCTGAAACTATAAAGAGTGGAAAAGCTATAATAATTTAGGAAACTTCTGAGTGAGTTGTGCGTAGTTGAGAATGATGTGCAGTCCTTTGCTGTTAGTAATTATGGAAGCGTAGTGAATTTTTCACTGAAAAGCCTTATTGCCGATCGAATACTGGCCAGGAAGAACAAGGTTTGTCATCGAATCTTTGTTTAATGAGAATAATTCCGACAAAGATCTTTCTGTTTACTGATTTTAGGTTCCGAGTATCCCATCACTAAAGCAAGACCTCAATAGAGACTTCCTATCAATCCAAAAAGTTATCGCATCTGTCGACTTTATAGATGGCGTAATTGGTATCATCGATAGAGATTCGTGGCAAAAAACCACAATTGAAGATAAGGTAGAATCACATTGTTTGTGTTTACGAATTTGTGCCCGACTTGTCATGAAAGATGTCATAACTTATCCTTCATTGTGTAGAAAAAACCGCTAATCGTGATTAATCATCTTTGAACTGTGGCTGGTAAGAAATCAGCCACTTCATTCCTCACTGTGGCTAGAATGCGTTGCAGCGTTTCATACAACAGTAGACAGTTGGGCTCATTCTTCAGTATAATCTCCCAAGCTAACGTCAATTTCAAAATATTTATCGGAAACCCACCTAAGAGGAAAGCTATGTTAGAAACCACCACTGTCCTAATGTTAATTTAGTCTCAAGGTAGTAATTTTCCTCGGACCCACAGGAGCAAGCCACTGAATGTAAAGTGGACTTAGGAATGTCCATACACGGCTATCTCAAAATTCTATGGGAAGAAAATCTTTTAAGACTGTGGAAATAACTAAATAGTCGAAAGGGAAAATTCTTCTTAATTTGTGATCGCCTGTTATTGTGGTTGCACCTGTTACATCACGGCACAAGCGAAATACTTTAAGCATACTCTTGTTCTTCTTCGTAAATCTGCTATGAAGAACTTAGTAAAGTTAAAAGATGAAAAAAATTCTCTGTTGTAACAAATGTTGCATTCAGAAAATTTTCACTTAAAACGCAGTTGTATGGTCTCTAAACTTTGAAATGGTAACGTTCTAAAGGTGCGGACCACTGGGTGATTCATGACTATGATTCACTGAACATTTACGATGTTTTCAGCTCCTGCGATATTTACCTAATGAACAAATCACTACATTTATTTGAAGGCGCACAAATAAGCTAGTACTTCCTTTCAAGAATAAACCCTTATAGTTTCCAGTTTGAAATCGTGCTCAAAAATCTTTTAGGAAGATCCTAGGATTTTTACTAATACATACTCTTAAACAAAATCGCCTGTGGCGTAGTGGTCAGTTAAACTGCAGTACATCCATGGTCATTGTTTGGATACGGTGCTACAGGTCAATCAAGCGCTCAATCCATCTGTAGTGAGCAAAATGTTAATAGACTTGTCTCTGAGAATAAAAACACTAACGTGATTCATCGATAGGGAACCATAAATTGCATGGGTCAATTATACATCCTCCCATCTTTACGAGATTGTGCATGGAGTCCAATGCAAATCGTATCCCTAGTAAATTTGTTAACGTTGAGTATTTCTTATCCTCATCGCTACAGAAGACAACTTGCTGTAATTACAGTGTGCACTAATCAGTTCTACGTTCATTCCATTGAATGTTTTCAATCAAATGGCTCGAATTATTACTAACAAGTCAGCATCCAACACTGCCGACTTCGTTGAATCGCTCCATGGATATCAACTGTAAGACAATGAATACTTTTCGGCTAAGTAGTACACGATTAACAATTTGTTTTATAATGTCTACTCTTCATTTGCTGCCTACTACAATTTTTCACGGCAGGTTATTTGCGAAATACAGCCACAACGATGATGAGGTATTTGCAAAACTCCCAACCGAAGATGTCTTCGGTGTGGAATGAACGCGTTATCATCCCTTCCGAGGGCTAACGCGTTCACCACCGCACCATGAGAGTCCTTCCTTTCGTCTGCCTCTCTACTGTCTGGGTTCTTTAGAGTTATAGTTATATTTCACATATTGCCATTAGAAACTGGTAGGCAGTAAGTAAAAATTAGCAACATTGTGATTTATACCGTAGCTTCAACTTAACTGAGTTCAATGCCGATAAGTGCTCCCCTACACCAATCCCGTTGACGGGTGATTGTTGATGGCACATATAGGTTCATAAACACGGCTTGCAGATAGGCGAAACGAAGGGACAACATGGTGTGATAGTGAACGTGTTAGCCCCGGAGTGAGTAACAGCGCGCTCGTTCACCACCGCAGACACCTGCAGTCCGGATTTCTGCAAACATCTCAGCATCGTTGTAATTTTTTTTACAATTACATAGTTCCCAATAAGACCAGTTATAATTCTGCAACTTTCTCGGTATTTCAATTATCTCTAGAGAAAATTCCATGCTATTGGATTTCTCATCATTATGCGAACGTCTGAAATCACTCTCACTGTCACCTATCGAGTACTCCATGATTCGTACATTAGCAGTAGCCACCACTGGTATGTTTGAAAAATCTTTTGAAGAAAAATTTCACATCTAAAAGGTATGTGGTTTGTTGATGAAGCTTCCTAGAAATCTGAAGAAATTTATCAAAGTAGGCTAACAGGCCATCATCGCAGTTAGTTGCTAGATTGAGCTTAGGAATGCAACGTTACGATTGTGTTCCTCTTTGCATGGGTTTGACTTCTGGAGTAAATCTATTCCGAGGTGAACTTCCGCATGGAAACGTGATACTTTTCCAAGCCTTGGTAAGCATGACTGAAGATGACTATTTTGCCATAATTTGTAGTTCTACGTTCACGAACATCGGCTTAATACGGCAAGGCGGCACTGCAAAAGTGCTATGTACCCATGTCTTTCTACGCTTTTAAAGAACTCGTTCAGAGCTTTTTCTTAATGTCTCGTGCGCTACACTGTAGATGGAAAGCTCAGTTCAGATCGGAGCAAACTCTCCAATACCTTCGGTTCGCAACTCTCGGCCTTCCAAGAATCTCTTCATGAACTGATGTTCCGAGTGATAAAGTTATCGCGGTCTAAGTCATCTGCTTCGGCAGCCAATTTTATGGCAAATCTGATTGCACAATTGTACGAAGTTAAGGTAGGCGATTCCAATTATTTGACAAAAACTTATCATTTTACAAAACATGCAAAAGTCTGTTATTACATAAAATAAATGTTTAACAGCACGGAGCACCCAGGGCTTTTTATATTTTAGGCGATTTCGTCAACATTGCTGTCAACGCTGCGATGTTCATTTCCACGCGACACCATGCAAACGCTGCCATATGAAAAGATTTTAACCGACATCATTAATCCTGAAGTAGTCGATCTTCTTATCACCATGTCCGGTTGTCATCAGAATACTCCTGACCAAAAAAACAGTGCCACCACACCATCTTCATTTTCAAATTCACTGATGACAGACAATTTTTTTATTCAGCATGATGATAAGTATAATAATGGCTATGCTCATCAATTCACCTCTCCACACTCTACTCAACGTCGATCACTTCGCTTTTCCTCCAAGCTGCCATTAACAATGACGAAATCAATAGAGGATATGCTCTGCTTTCCAGGAATGAGAGACGACCCAAGTATTATGAACAGACCACTGGCCAGAGATTGGGCTGACGGCTTGCATCTCACGCCAATTTTTAACAAGGACGTTGTAGCGCAGTTCTTTCCTGAATTCTCGGAAACGCCAATGATTTAAGACTGTTCTGGTTTGTTAGTCAGTTACGGTTTCTCCTTGTGTACAGTCACTAATTTTTATCACGCACTTTTAAATAATAAACTGTTTGCATTTGCCAGAGAAAAATTTCGAATGAAATCTCGGTTCATATAAATTGCAAACCGGAATTATTTCCATCCTCTACAATTATTAAGGGTGCGAGTAGCCCAGTGGCTAGTTGTTTGCTGCAAAACATCCGAGCCCAGGATCATGCTTTCTTTTATTTACTCCCTTTTATTTATTTCATGGCAGGGCATGACTGAAACACAGCCATAGTGATGCTGAGACATGGGCAAAACTCGGAACCTTAATCGCACTTCGAACCTACTATTACATTACAGGGTGGATCACTTACAGTCCACCACAGCAACCGAGGTCCTCGTTTTTCCTTTTTCTCTGCTAGCTTTTCACTTTAAAGGTGTTATAAGCAACCACTTAAAAAGTTAGACGATGGATGAGAGAAAGGAAAACAAGGGTTGCGGTTGGTGTAGTTGGTAAAACATGACTTTCTGGAAAAAATTATCGCGAGTTTGAAGCGCATATGAGGTTTTGAGTGTTACTCATATCTCAGAATCATTTTGGTTATTCCCAGGACCGACTTTCTGTTAACCTCGCCACTGATTAATAAATCGATATTTTCAATAATAAGCAGGCACGAGGTTATTTTTATGGAATTTATTAGGATACAATAGCTAACGTTTCGGCGGTTTCGCCTTCTTCAGAGCCTGGATAGGTCAAGTTGAGATGCGATCTACTAAGCCAAACACTTTCATAACCCTAGTACATAAGAGTTAACAAATAAATTTGTATTCGCATGAGAAACTTAACCCTCCCAGGCTCTGATGAAGGTGAAACCGCCGAAACGTCAGCTATTATATCCTAATAAATCCTATACTAACAACCTTGTGTCTGCTTATTGAAGAAAAACATCCATTTTAGTCATATTTTACACACAGAACCCTTGGTTCACCCATGTGTCGTGGGCGCGAATCAAGTCCTCAATCTTTACGACGTCAACAAATTGGTGCCAGAATTGTTTGTGTGCCCAAAACAGTGACTTGTCAGATAGTTAAGTCTCTGTAATTCGACCACCTCTATGATGCTCGGCGAAGTGGGATGCATTGGGCATCCCTCAGGCACTGGTCAACACTAAACACTTATCTTTTAGTACTTCGAAACCGACTTTCCTTGAACCTCGGTGTCC
This sequence comes from Angiostrongylus cantonensis, assembly GCA_009735665.1. Taxonomy (NCBI): domain Eukaryota; kingdom Metazoa; phylum Nematoda; class Chromadorea; order Rhabditida; family Metastrongylidae; genus Angiostrongylus; species Angiostrongylus cantonensis. The sequence continues at coordinate 160,817 of MQTX01000280.1, read as the reverse complement.
TTAATCAATATGTATTCTTTGTTTGATGAGCTTACACGAGGTTGATAATAATATTTATCATCGGCTAACGTTTCGACGTCTTCGTCTTCATCAGAGCCATTGATCCGAGTCGATGGTCCGTGCTTGCTGTTCGTCTCGATGTGGCGGCTTCGCCATCGTTTCGAGTTAGGTCTTCCTCAGCGGTCCATCTCCTCGAATGAGGCACACTCATTCAGTGATGCCCTTTTAAACACGATGCTGATGGTAGATATAATGATAATGTCCGTTGATTCAAGGAAAGTCGGTTTCGAAGTATTACTACGCTTTGTGCTAACTAATAATAACACCGACTTCTGCACAATGTGCGCAATGGTGTATGTCCGGAAGAAAAACAAGTTGTTATCAACAGATATCATCATTATATCCACCATCAGCAACGTGTATAAAAGGGCATCACTGAATGAGTGTGCCTCATTCGAGGAGATGGACCGCTGAGTTTGCCCTTACGGCAGGGACGGTGACTGCATGAGTTCAGGCACGATATACCTGATCTCTTGTAGTGCTTGCGCAGACGAGTATATTGGCGAAACGGGCAGACCCTTATGTATCCGCATAAAAGAACACCTAGATGGCAAACGAAAAGCAAGACAAGGCACGCCACTAGGCACGCATGGGATACAAAGGCATAACGGAGACGATTTTGACATAAAAGTCGCTATCCTCTCACGGGATACCAAAACACCAACGCGATATATTATATATATATAGTACTGATCTTAATAATTAGTCAAATCGATTCATTTCTTCGCGTTCATCATCCAAGGAGACCCATGAGTTTGCGTGTAGTTCGGTTGTTGTTTGAAGATACCAGATTTTGACATGTGTCGTCGATGCATGTGGGGTCCATTCTTCGTATGCGAGAGCTCATCCATTCTCAATAATATAGCACTTCTAGGGCATTTCTGCCCGCTGGAAAGTCTCCTGGTGCAAATTTCCTCTCTGAGAAGTGAGAGGTTTGGTAGGTCCCGTTCAGAGTAAAATCAAGACCTTGAGCATAGTGATCCGCGTTACCATAGTGCGTTGTCGATATCTCAATTTCGACACTACTATTTATAAAATAGAATTGGTGAAAATTTTCTGTTCCATTTAACAGCAAAAAGGTGTGTTTATAAATGGATTCGTCTTCTAATCCTCGCACATGACCTTATCTATTCAACTCTGTAGCAATTCACAAACTGATCCTATTGGAAATAAGAAGAGAAAGTGACGATAAATCTGAGCAACGAAAGGAGGACTAGTGGGTCAAACATCACTTAAAAATCTAAGCTTTTTTTCTGATATTGTAGAACACTGGTAAGAGAGTTGAGTTGATAAAATTGAACAGGAGCCTTGTCTGCGTCAGATGATGGGTGCATTTTCAGAAACGACGATGCCCATGCTGCTTTTTTTCCTCTAAACAGCTTTTCGCTTTATGTGAAGCAAAACCACAAGAATGCCGAGATATGAAAAGACCATATATGGGTTTCAAACACGTGACCACCCTTTTCGGGAGCTCTCGTGCTAACCTCCACACAACCGTCTCCACTTTGTCTTCCCTCGGTCAGTTTTTTTTATTCTGACGGTACTAATAATATTGCTAAAAAGCAATCACAGGTCGATGGAAATGTTCTAGGCTGCACAAATCGATATAAAACCTAATTAAGCTAAACATACAGTCAAAAACACAATTTCTTTATTAACTGATCTTTTCGAGCTAATGCAAGGTGGGTATAGGTCTTCGTTGTCGTTGTTGTTGTTGTTGTCGTTGCTGTTTGTGTTGTTGTTCAATGACTGACGTTTCGGCGATTTCGCCTTTCCCAGAGCCTGGACGTATTTTATATAAGAATACTTTAATTACTCGGTTGAAAACGGCTAAAGCATTAATGAAGATCATACTTTTAAATAGGCGCCATATTGAACAGAACTGCCACTCACCGTGATGTTACGAGTGGGTCTGGCCCACACGTTGTTCACTTGATATAGCGATCGTGACCCACCAAGCTCAAAATATCATTTTGAAATAAGGCGCTAGGTCATGTGTAATAGTGAGGCGTTCATCTTTCCAGTTCCTCATTGGATTTTTGAAATTGATCCAAAACGCCTCATGAGTCTTGCGTGTTGATGTTTTCTATTGCTGTGCTAGGATCTGGACATTCACTTCCAAATCACCGCCATTGTGCTTTCGTACCCTACGTTTACCTAGAAGAGGGCTTTGACGAATTTTAACTTTCCCATCTAGTTGTTCTTTTATGCCGACATAAAGCCTACCCGTTTTTCCAATGTATTCCTCACCACGTGATCTACATAGGATCAAATACATTCTACCTGAGCTCATGCTATCCCTGTCTCTGCTTTTAGGACAGATCGTAGTTTTCTGACCTGCATAAACGATCGTAGTGACGGTTGCGAACTAATTGACGGCGTAGGGTATTGGGTAGGTGGACAATAATGGCCACATTAGTTGTTCTTTTATGCCGACATAAAGCCTACCCGTTTTTCCAATGTATTCCTCACCACGTGATCTACATAGGATCAAATACATTCTACCTGAGCTCATGCTATCCCTGTCTCTGCTTTTAGGACAGATCGTAGTTTTCTGACCTGCATAAACGATCGTAGTGACGGTTGCGAACTAACTGACGGCGTAGGGTATTGTGTAGGTGGACAATAATCGGCTTACCCGAGAATTCTCAACAAATGCTGAGCATCGAAATAAAATTACTACGCATTTCATCTCCGTGCACACAACGCAGAATGTTTTCACTACTAAACAATGTGTGTGCAAAGAAAGCCATTGTGCTCAGTATTTAGAGAGGAATCTTTGGAATAGGATGGTAGCTGGGTCTATATCGATTTGTGAAAAGATTCGGTGTAATATTAAGAGCAAGTTAAGAAAGAAGTTTGAGGATCTATCACGCCGCCCACAATGATCAAACGAGGAACGACCACTAGTGAAACTTTAAATAATAACCCTGAAATAAAGTGCGCACCAAAATCTTTGCGACTTTCTATTAGTGATAAAGGTGGAGAATTTGTGGTTACTCATAGTCATTTGGATATTAGAATAACAAAGCAACATCTCAACGATGCTCCTCTCTATCGAGGACCCTCCGAAAAGGAATATAGAAATTATTACCGAAAGTTAGATATGGAGTGGGTCAATACAGCAAGGGCAGCGGCTTTAGAGCCTTCAGTTATTTCTCGGCTTATGAATGACCATCCAACGTGTCCTATCCTCTAATTGCTTACTAAGACACATAAGCTTACTTCTACTGATGACTTTGCGTCCATCGATCCATAATCATTTAAAGCTAGAACAATAATCAATTGTATAGATGGGCAGACAGGTAGAATAGCGTGGTTCAAAAACCTCATTCTAACCCATGTACTGAAATTCATTCCAACCCATTTACCCGACACCAAAATATTTCTAGATCACCTACGATGTGCGCAACCAGCGCGCATGTAATGGAGTCATTCGATGTTCCTTCACTTTATACCAACGTATCGAATGACTCAGCCATTCTTGAGCCGCTCGTTGAGCATGAAAAGCAAATAAAGATGTACGGTTTGTCGATTGCACAACTAATGACTCTCTTAAAACAGTGTCTTGGTCGTTCAATCTTTAGATGGTCTGAAAAATATTTTGCATAGATTAGAGGGTTGGCAATGGGAGAGCGGTTGGCGCCAAGTATTGCCATCGCGTTCATGTCTAGAAAAGGAGCCCGAGGAGTGTAAGCTCCAGTTCTCAATCGCCGTCCTTTACTCTACTATCAATACATAGACGACTGCTTTATCAGACGAAGTTCTTAAGAAGTTCATGTTCATATGTGTGTAGTTCCACAAAAGAACAGATGGGTGAGTGCTTTAAATTGTCATATTACATCTTTATCCTTTTTGGAGCCAATAATCGGAGTCGATATCCTGTTGGTATAATCGATATAGTGAAATATTCTTCTACATAGTATTCGGAAATGATGCGAAGTGATGACGGAGTTCATCGCCATCCGTCCCTCCGCCCTAATTACTAATGCATATCTTCGCAGTGGGTGTAGGGGGAGTAGCACATAACAATAAATTCGTCCAGATCCACCTCACCACTTCGGTCTATCTTTCTGAACGGATTTTTTTTATTCTTTGTCAAGCTTTTCTCCTTAAAATGGTTTTTGTGCACACATAATTTATCACCATTCGGTATGACATTTCATTCTACTCAAATATCCAGTAGTGTATGGACAATTCTTGAGGAAGGCATTCGTGGATGCCTTCCGATCTCATATCTTATCATTGGCGATGAAAAAGGTCAGTTATACTACAAAAGTTTTAAAGTCTTGTGGTATTTGCCTATATTTTTATTTAGTAATCATAAACATAAGAACGCATGTGGTGCGGTGGTCGGAGGTGCCCAGCAATAAATATGGATCGATCTCCACTGTGCATGTTCACTAAGAATTTCACCCCTTCTGCGTTAGCAAATTGGTACCAGACTTGTCCGGGAGAGTAACAGAACTGGAACTACACATCGGTGGGCCACCGCGAGTTATTGTAAAGGCCAGATATGCATTCATTTACCACCAAGGATGCTTAATGAAGTCGAATGCATGGCGCATCCGTCAGGGATTGATCAACGCCGAGGGCTTTATGCTTTTAGCCTTATTTAATAACAAATATGCATAGTTTTTCATTTATGCTCCCTAAACCTGATTCGACCTCACACCAGGTCAACCGAGCCCTCCGAGGCTGGAATCTAGTAACTTTCTGAAGAGAAGACCTCAATGGGTTTCGCTAAGAATACCATTTTCTAGCGCTGCTGATTGATACTGGCTGTGGAACTGGGAACATCTATCACTATATAAAAATGCAGAATATCATCAGCAAAAAAATGTTAATCGTCGTCAACACACACAATCACCCAGAGCAGGTGCTTTCATTTCCCTTCTCATTTTTTATTCGCCCTTCCTTCCTAGCTTTTTTCCGGTTTCGAAATTTTATTCTTCCATGAAACAATTCAGCCACTCTTCAGACTGGCGGAAACTTTCACTTTTCAACAACAGGTCGAGATGGGCTTGACCATCTCGTAGAAGATCTTTGTGCATCCGGCAATGATAAGTACTACACGAAGCTGATGAACAGCAATTGGCATTGGGAGGTATAACACCAAACAGTAGTTTTCGTTGCAATTTGCAGATTTTTCTGACTTTGTCTAAACGCTTAATCATCATATGAATCATATCGGTCGGTACCGATGATTGACTTTTGCACTGCTTTTGTTTGCAACGTTAGACGGTAAATGAATACGGCGCAAACATGATGGGCAACATCAGTTATTCTTAAAAGAATACTTTGCACAAATCTTTTAAATCTGCGAAACCCTTGGCTATTTTAGTTCCATAACACTGTAAAAAAAAAGTGACAAAGTTCATCATGTCTTACAGGTTTCTTAATTCTCTTTCGTGCAGCTGACGTCTTTTCTGAGTTGCAACGAATCAGCTATATAACATTGGGAAAAAAGCTTCTCTGCCTTTTCCACTTGCTTCAATTCCTTATCCCTCAAGTTAAGCTTCAACATGCCATTTTCAATTGTGCTTTTAATAAAGGGCACAGCTCTGGTGTCTCTAATATTATTGCCTCCCAGGATCGACTTTCTTCTAACATCGGCCCTAATGAATAACCCACTGTTTTTCTTAACAAGCAAATACGACATTGTTATTACAGCATTTATTAATACGCAATATCCAACATTTCGGCGGTTTTGCTTTATGCAGGGACTAGAAATGTAGAATGGAGCGGGTATAGTGCAGTAGTTAATGATGCCGTCGATCAGGAACTAAAGCCCTAGTTCAATCACCGCCTCATCTCTTATAATCCACATGGGAACGCCTTAACCCGGCTGTCTCATAGATTACAAGAAAAACTGACTCAATAAGCCTACGGCATTCGTAAAGAAGGCGTGCATGGGAAGCGAATGGAGCACAAGTAAAGCTGGTATCCGCACTGCAGATGTGATGATGTGCCATATGAAAAAAGAAGGATCAAATTGACATGTAATCCTCTCGGCCAAGCACGTTTGATAACATCTGCAGATAAAACTTAATACACAATTTTTTCATTCGCATAATGAACACTTTCTTCTAAACACTCGCCTTTTCTTTCCACTTCTGTTTAGCAAACACGAGATGTTATTATTATTCTTTATTCACAAGCTGCCGCTTCGGCAGATTTCACCTTCCTCAGAGCCTGGAAAGGTCAAGTTGACAGCAAACCATTCGGCCAAACACCTCCATTACCAAACAAAGAAAACGCTAAACCAAGATTTCAATCACAATGCACACAGCTTTGCACACTCACCGCTTTCTATGAGGCTTCCACTGGGTATATCGCGTGGAGACCAACCGCGCAGAATTCACATGGAAGTGCAGTGTGCTCCTCCCATCAGAATTACAGGCTTATATACTGCCCAATATCACGTGTGATAATGAGGCATTCTTCCTTGCGGTTCATTTTCGGATTTCTGGAATAAATCCAGAACGACTCGAGTGTTTTGCGCGCTTGTGTTTTCGAATCCTGTGCGAGGATCGTGACACGTACTTCAATGTCCTCCCGCTTATGTCTCTCGGTCCTATGCGTGGCTAGTACAGTATTTGATTTACAGTTCAGAGGATCGACTTTCTATTAACCTCGGCATTGGAATATGAAAGCGTTATTTTCTTGTACAGCAGTCGCGAGGTTGTTATAAAACATACATTTACTTCCCTAGAAAAACACACAATACAATACAACATACAACAGTAGCGGACGTTTCGGCAGCATCGCCTTCTTCAGAGCCTGGAAGGGTATACTGATATACAATTTATTAGGCCAAACGCTTCAATAACACTTGCAAAAAGACGAAAAACTTCATGGCAATCACATGATTGATAGCTTCTCGAAAAGCTCACCGCTTTTTTCATGACTTCCAATGAGGAAAGTTATAACATCTGATTATAGTGGCATATAGTTGATGAATGCGCCACCCCATATCAGAAATTGATCCGAAGATGCGGGGTCAGGTCGCGTGTGACCATTGGGAATTCCTCCTTGCAATTCATTGCGGGATTTTTGGTATTTACCCAAAAAGCATCAAGGAGTTTGCGCATTGGTGTCTTAGTCTCCTGTGCGAGGATATCGACTTTAACTTCAAAATCGTCTCCGCTATGCTTTTGTATCCTATGCGTGCTTAGTGGGGTACTTTCTCTGGCTTTTCATTTGCCATCTAGGTCTTCTTTTATACGGATACACAAGGGTCTGCTCGTTTCGCCAATATATTCATCTCCGCAATCATTGCAAGAGATCGGGTATATCGTACCTGAACTCATGCAATCACCGTTTCTGCCGTAAGGGCAAATTACGCAATTTGTTGTTTCGCATAGACGATCATACAAGCGGTTACGAACTAGCTAACGACGTAGAGGATCCGGTGGTATTTCAACTAGCGCTACCGATTCTTCTAGACCTGCCCTTTTCAGGCATCGTTCTATAGCTATGCTTACTTCATCACTAATAAAGGGCAACATAAACGGCTCTTTCTTTTAGCCAAGTGTTTCGTTTCAGTGCGCCGCTCTCCTTCTGAACTTATCTCGTGCGGTAACTACTTCATAGCCATTGGAGATGGCTATTTGCTAAGCCAAGTCGCGTGATTCTTCCTTTAGTTCTCTGGCTGTGCACACAGAGGCAGCTGTTCGAAACATATTTCTCACAAGCGCCCTCTTTGTGTGTGATGGATGGAAAGAGAGGAAATGAACCAGGATGTTTTTGCTACTTGGTTTTCGATACCACTTTGTCATGTAAACGCTACTTGATATGTTGATTTGAACATTAAGAAATGGAAGCCAGTTCTCTTTCGGCTTCTTCCGGGTGAATCTGATATACTCAGACTGCTCTTTCAATAATTCAAAGCATTTGTCCGTCTCCTCCTGAGTAGAGAAGATGACAAAACAATGATCTATATATGTGCAGTAGAGTAGTGGCCGGAGGTCGATAACCAGGGCTCCTTTTCTAGACATGAATGCAATGGCGAGAGTTGGTGCCAACCGATGTCCCATTGCCAGCCCTCTCATTTGCATGTAGTATTTCCAGACTCTCTGAAGATCGAGCAGTTTAGGCACTCCCTTAAGATTGTCATCAACTACTGAATCGAGATACCATACATGTTTATTGCTCATTCATGCCGATAACTCAAGCGCCAATAAGGTCCCGTTTATACTGCCCTTCATTTCAAATGAAATAAGTGCATCTATAGAACGCTGTTTAAGAAGGGCAGGTGTAGAGAGTTCGGTAACGATAATTGAAATTCCACTGAGTAATCTAAGACGCCGGCTAGTTCATAACCGCCTACACGACCGTCTATGTGCAATGCAAAATTGCATAATTTGCCCTAATGGTAGAGACGGTGACTTCATGAGTTTGGATACAACCTTTCTGTTCTCTTGTAAAGCGTGTGGGGACGAATACGTTGACGAAACGAATAGATCACTCTGCGTCCGTATAAAAAGACACCTAATCGGCAAACGTAAATCCAATACTCCACTGGGCACTCATAGAATGAAGAGACATAATGGAGAAGATTTTGAATTAGGGATTACGATCCTCGCGCAGGAATCGAGAACACAGGCGCGAAAAACTCTCGAGGCATTCTAGATGAATTCCAAGAATCCGAAAATGAACCGTAGGGAGGAATGCCTCATTATCACGCGTGATATTGGGCAGTATATAAGCCTGTTATTCTAATGAGATAGGCACATTACGATTCCATGTGAACTCTGTGCGGTTGGCCTCTACGTGACATATTTAGTGGAAGACTCATAAAAAGTGCTGAGTGGGCAAGGACTCTGTGTTCAATGTGATTGAAATTTTGGTTCAGCATTTTCTTTGTTTGGCTATGGAGGCATTTGGCAGTGTAGATTTCAGTCAACTTGACCTTTCCTGGCTCTGAGGAAGGCGAAATCCTCCGAAACGTCAGCTTGTACGTAAATAAAGAAATAAAATAACACCTTGTGTTTTCTAACAAAAGTGGAAAGAATTATTCAATCAATACCGAGGTTAATAGAAGGACGGACGTAGAAGTTATTCGCCTTTTCTTTCATTGATAAGCAAACGCGAGGCTGACAAATAATCCTCGCTTGGTTAACGATTCGACGTCTTCATGTTCCTCAGGGCCGATTATTTGAGTCGACGTCCACGGTCTTTCGTATTTTGAACGTGATATCTTCGTAATTGTATCAAGTCGGACATTCTTAGGTGGGAACACCGCCGGCATAAAACAACTTCAACCAGCTGTGTGCTTAGGATTCATAATATGTCGAGGAAACTTAACGGAAAAGAATTTGAAGCAGAAGTCACTAACCTCGTATAGGATTCTGAAACATCAGCGCGTAAAACTACTGAGGCGTTTTGGAGAAATTCCATGCACCCAAATATAAGGCGCAAGAAGGAGTGTTTGTGATCACGCGTGACCTTGCGTCTTACATTAGGTTGATTCTTTGACCCGGGCCAGGCACATTCCTTACCCATCTAGTACTCTCTGTGGCCGCTCTCCATCGAATCACTAGAAGACTTACAAGGACCAAGATAGCGAGTGTTTATAGCTATTAGTGTTAGCTGTTTATTATGGGGATGAAGAGTTTATGTATTAAGTTTTGCTTGCGGTGGTAATGATAATGTTTGGCTGAGCAGATTGCGCGTCAATTGACCTTTCCAGAATTTGGAGAAGATGGGACCGCCGAAATGTCAGCTACTTTTGATTAGTAATTGCTTTAATAACAACTTTGTGTTTGATCATCAAGAAAAACAGTAAATTATCGCCTTGTCAACATTCTTTTGGAAAACGGCCATAGTTTTGTCAAACGAACCACTTTTCTTCACTTAGATACGTTTCCATGTGGAGTGCAGCTCTAAGAATTTCGTCTCGGCATGTCGGAGTCATCTCTGGAAAGTTGTAGGATCCGAGCATAATGAAGCTGCAGTTGTCATCGTCGTCTGGTCCTCCCACCGACTTGCTGAGCACTGCTCGTGAGCGATACGTTCTTGTGATCCCCGATTCCTAGGCAGCACTAATTTAGTGTTCCCAGTATTTTGCACTCATTCGCTGGCCAACGTCGATCACGACGCGATATGAAATCGTCCGGTTCGAGGTCTTCCAAGGCGGCAAATACTCCTGTGAAGGTAATGATTTACGTAACTACTCGGCCGATCGCATCGGCACGATAGAATAAGCGGAACGTTGCTTTAATTTCAGTCAGTGGAATTCAATTCATAGTTCAATAGGATAGGTTATAGCCTTTTGGTAGATCAACTTTACTTGTAGTCATCCTTGTATTGTTAAAGTACCAGTGAGAGGTTTATTACATTGAATCTTAGTGGTGAGTATTTACCCACTAATTAAATATAGTTTTAGATCCAAATCTATAAGGTTACACGATGGTTAAGCGATGGAGAGAAGTTATTTCTTGGTGATCAAGATCGAACTCATAATGTGGTTGAGGTGAGCTTGGGAACTATTCTAGAGCTACTGCATCAGGCCTGAACTTTTTAAAGTTATAGAGACGAAGGAAAAGAAGAAAAAATCCATTCATGTGAACAGAATTGTTTCGGCTTTCACACTAGTGTCGTGCACAGGACCGGTTCTGCTCATGTAGTACACAACATCGGTGCTCAACATCGAGTTGAATCACTCAGTCCAGAATTAACATTTTTTCTCCTCTTACGTAAATCGATAGTAAGATACATGAAATCGGGCTTGTGCAAAACAAAGAGCTAGTTTTAAGCTCAGGAAATCTTTTCTGGTTTTGAACTCAAAAACTCTTTTCTTTTTTTCCTTCAGATAACATGTACACTAAAGACATCATCCCAATAAAATCAATGTGTTGTGACCTCCAAGTGGTTAAGGGCATAAATAAATATTCACTTTACACTTAAAGTATAGGACATAAAACGCTGAGAGAAAAATGATCGATAGAGTTTAGTGAATGTATAATCTGGTCAAGACAATGACTTTCGGTGGCCTATTGATGCATCGAGACAGTGTTACTATCATTTTTGAGAGAAAAATGATCGATAGAGTTTAGTGTGTGTTACTATCATCCAGACAAATCTAGTACCATTTGAACGTTCCACAAGGATGAAGGACTTGATAAGTATAGCACGCGAAACAGAACTAATGGTCGATCTTGTTTCTATTGCAAGACACCTCTAACTACTACGCTACATGCATCTGTCGGCTTACAATAGCCCGAAACATAGTTTCGCTATATTATTTGGCATTATCGAGGGAATATCTCCAAAAAACTAAGGAGCGTTCGTTCCCTACCGCATACACATCCACAAATGGTCCCCTAGCGATGTGGATGTTTGTTGTGGCATCGATTCGAACCTGAATTAGAGCACACCTCGAATGAAGAATCTCACTTGTAACAAGATTTTAAAAAATTACGCTCTATGCCAGACAGTAATGATAGTGACTGCTACAGAATGCTTGCACCGAAAGAGCAAATCGTATTTGATGGCATCTTTAGATCAACATGCGCCTTGTATAAAAGCGCATTTTTGAGTTATATCCCTAATTCGAGGGGTGCTCACTTCACTAGATTCGACTCGATGCGATAACGAACATCTACATCGTGAAGGCGAGCAGCTCTTGACAATCGATTCCAATCAATCCGGCATTGAGGAGCAGAGTGGTGACGTCACCAGAATAAAAATTTCTACCAACTTAGAGTCAGTTTAATCGACAAAAACATTGATTAATGATTTAGAGGTTACAGGAAGTCTGTTCTTTAAAATATTCCGTTTCTTATATGAGTTCATATTTTTTCGCTTTTTGCTCAAATACGCACTTATTCATCTTCGTGATGCTGTGAACGAGTTGAGTGTCTGCATGTTCCTAAAGGTTTGATGAACACCGAACGCTCTATTCTTTTCAGCCATAGCATGATGGTGCTGAAGGTTTCACACATTTCTATCCATGAGCATGCGCTGACTACCGTATTTTTGTTTTAGGTAATATGGACACCCGGTCATACACCAGATAGCCTTACTCTGTGGTATGAGCACGATAAGAGACTGTTCATCGGTGACCTGTTTTATAGATTTGAAGATATCATGTTGTCGTAAGTGCTCAAGAAGCTCTGACAACTTTTGTATATGTTAACAACTGAGCCCTCAGAAACTAGAGTTACAGAAGTCAAACACAAAAAAGCGCACTCATGTAAGTGTGGCAGCAAATAGCACAGTGTCAGTTACCCAGATACCGTTCACTGCTAGAAAGGAGCTACTTCGACTATGCCGACCCGCCGTGTCAACAAACGAAGCCTGCAATCCTTTGGGTGGGGAATTTAGTAACGGATTTGTCTTGGACTCGTAGCTAACACCACGTGAAAACGCCCTAGAATGGCTATCCCAGGATTCCAGGAAGAATCGATGGAATCAGCATTCACCGACATTGATAGGAGCACGAAAATCCCCGAGCAACATGCCAAGTTAACCCGCTGACCCGAGTTCCTTCGTGGATAGTGAATACAGAGAAACAAATGGAGTACAAGAAGTGCTGAGATCCGCATAATTTCTGGATGCCCAGTCGTATGAAAAAACAGTGCAAGTTGCAAGAAACAAAACACAAGCGGAACGTCTAGAGTTAACGTTTGATATTACGGAACCACTAGAAATGACTAGTATGGCATTCATACATGGCCATTTTAAAGCATTTTATAATGAACAATTTCATGCTGTTAGAATACAACGGGTAAGACTGTTGTAACCACCTCACGACGTCATTTGAAATAAGCTCACTTAACCACAATGATGCTGAGATATTTGCAAAACTCCGGACGGAAGGTGTCTGCGGGGGGATCGAACATGCTATTACGCTGTTTAGGGGCTTACGCGTTCAGCACCAACCACACCATTCGAGTCCTTTGTTTTGCCTTATCTCAACTAGTGTTGTAACAAGTGCCATCAGCACTCACCCATCAACGGGATTGATCTAGCGACATTGAGCCTAGTAAAGCTGAAAGTGTAGTTCAAATCACAATGTTAACTTTTTATGTTTGCACCGAAGTGCAATTTTTAACGGCAAGTTATTATATAAAATTCAAGCACAATGATGCTGAGACACCTATGAAACTCCAGACCCCCATGTGTCGATCCTCGCTGCGGACACTCGCGGTCAAGACATGCTGAACAGAGATACATTTTATGCGACTAATTTGATAGCAGATTGGCAGTGATTCCTGTTGTGGATTCACTGCTAGCCGTGTTCCGGATGGAAATGTTGGACTCCTTCTCAGGTTGACCGCTGCAATGATAGATCACCGATGAACATCGTAGTCCGGCATTAATGAAAGCCTTCCAACCATGATTTACCTTTTTGATATTTGAAATAAAAGCATATATTATAATTACAAATCACGAGTCGTCGAACTTATATAAGAAAAAATAGTAGGCTTTAAAGACAAGCATTTTAAAAATTAGGTATAAAATTAACTTTAGTTTGGATTTTAAGCTATGATCACGCCAACATTAAAGACTATGAGGCATCCATAAGAAAGATTCTCAACTTTATCATGAACCAAGCGCAACCTAAGCAGGTTAGTCGTAATGAAAATTATTTGATTGCACCTATTTATTTGAAAAGACCTCTAAGGTCAACGACAAGGACAAATACATTATATTTAGGAAACTTATGATAATTTGGTAACAGTTAGATCTGTTTGGCTAGGTAGATTGCACTAAACTTGACCTTTCCAGGCTCTGAGAAGCGCGAAAATCGCTGAAACGTAAAGTTGGGCGTTAATAAAGAAATGAAATAACACTTCGTGCTTACTAAACAAGAATGTAAAAAGTTAGATCTGATTTTTTTTTCTTTTCGCACCACTTTTCACCTATCATCTTTTATTAAATAAGTCGATATCAAATGGCATGCATTTTAACTAATGCTCAGGTTCCTGATCAGTTTTTATCATTTCTTATTTTAATCGTCTTCATTCTTTAGTATTTTTTCCTCTTTTCTTCAAAGTGCACTTAAAACTTGTACTGCTGAGTTGTTAAAAAAAAAGAAAGAAAAAAAAAGCAAGGAACAGATGCGCACTGAAAAAATAAAACGAAGCAAAGATATTCAAAAACTATCAGAAAACAAAAAACAAGAGCGAAAACGTGAAATTTTCTAGAAGACAAGTCGCAGTATTTTAAATCGTTTGATTTATTAGCCAAATTCTTAAATTTTTAGGAAAAAACATCTAAAACACTCAAACACCAATTATCGATTTTTTGTCCAAATTGCTATTTTTGTTAATCTTCTCCCTTTTGAAAACAAACGAGATTTTCTTCTACTCAATAAATCGATGATAAAAGGATAAAAGGATAAAGCTCTCAGCGTTGATCAGTCCCTGAGGGATGCGACATGCATTCGACTTCATTAAGCATCGCTGGAGGTGATTGAATGCATATCTGGCCTTCACAATGACTCGCGGTGGCCTGCCGATGTATCGAGCCAGTGCTGCTATCCTCCCAGACGAGTCTGGTACTAGTTTGCCGACCCCGGAGGGATGGAAGGCTTGCTGGTGGGCCCTCCAACCACTGCGCCACACGCGCCATTAAATCGATGATAAGTGTAAAATTTGTACAATATGCAGTAATGATGATTTTAATTTGGACTGGGATCTTTCGTCATTTAGATTCGTTACTCGGCTTCGAAGAAGGACATGGACTTCGAGTGTTTGCCAATATTCAAACAATATCACAGATTTCTGCTGTCTGTGCTTGCTGGGACTCACATTGGCTCGCCATTACGGTAAGTAGTTCATCATAAAGCTATCAACGTGTTGCAGTAATCTCTCTGCTGAATTTGCATGAGAATGCCAAGATAATTATGAATTCGTCGTTTTCTCTCCTAGCAATCGCGAGGTTGTTAAACAGCATACGTTTACTTCCATGCAATAACACACGTACAACACAATCGTAGCTGACGTTTCGGCAGAATCGCCTTCTTTAGAGCCTCGAAGGGTACACTAATACGCAACTTACTAGGTCAAACACTTCAACAGCACGAACAGAAAGATGAAAATCTAAGCGGTAATTAACACGATATACCTGATCTCTTGTGGTACTTGCGGAGACGAATATATTGGCGAAACGGGCAGACCTTTATGTATCCGCATAAAAGAACACCTAGATGGCAAACGAAAAGCAAGACAAGGCACGCCACTAGGGACGCATAGGATACAAAGGCATAACAGAGACGATTTTGATATAAAAGTCGCTATCCTCGCACGGGATCCCAACACCAACGCGCAAACTCCTCGAGGCTTTTTGGATAAATGCCAAAAATCCTACAATGATTAGCAGGGTGGAATGCCCCGAGATTACGCGGGATCTCGCCCCTTACCTTCGTATCGATCGTTGATTGGGGATGCTGCAGTCGTCAGCCATATGCGACTCTGAGCGGCTATTCTTCCTCGGTGGGAGACAGATGAAAAAAGCGGTGGGTTTTTTCGAGAAGGTGTAGATCTTGTAATTATCGCTCAAATTTTCGTTTTTCTGTTTGTGCTGTTGAAGTGTTTGACCTAGTAAGTTGAGTACTAGTGTACCCTTCCAGTCTCTGAAGAAGGCGATTCTGCCGAAACGTCAGCTACGATTGTGTTGTATGTGTATTATTGTATGGAAGTAATCGTATGCTGTTTAACAACCTCGCGGTTGCCAAGAGAGAAAACGACGAATTCATAATTCAATGCCGAGGTTAATAGAAACTCGAACCTGGATACTGTTGCCAAGATAATGTTAATTTTACCCCAATGGGTAAAATTTCAATCAACTCAACCTTCTTTAGTGTCGTTATTTCGTTCATGTCGTCTGCCACTTTTTTTATGAAGTATAATCCACTTCACTGTCCATGTGGTTAGCTGTGAATGGAAGGGCTAAGCAATATACACGTTGTCGTTGGTTCAATCTGGCTCTCTGGTCTCACCAACGCTTGCACGCTCCTAGGAGGCAAATGGAACTAGACTTGTCTGGAAGGATAATACACCTACTTCATACGTGTACTGGCAACCGCAAGTCATTGTATAGGGCAGACACGCATTAAATCATCTCCAACAATGTTCGATGAAGTCGAAAAGGCAGACCTCTCAAGAATTGATCAATGCCGAACGCTTTAACCTTTTTTATAAGCAAACTTATGGATGGACGAATGTTGGCCTATACACAACGCAGTAACTTATTGACGAGTTCTCAAATTGAGAAAAGTAAAGTTGCTCTTTTACACCATTTACCGATCTTCAAATGAAATAATTATATTATACTTCACATCATACCCTGCCGCGAAAAATAATGATATGCAGCAGCTAAAAACTTGACATTGTCATTATAACTACATTGATGCTGAGATATTTCCAAAACCTCGGACCCAAAGGTGTCTGCGGTGCGGATCGAACACGCTATTATCATTTTCGGGAGAAAGGTGAAAAGAAGGGCTCGCATGGTCTTCGTGGTGAAAGCATTAGCCCCTAGAAACGGTAATAGCGTGTTCGTACCCCATCGCAGACACCTGTGTTCCGAAGTTTTGCAAATATCTAAGCATAATTATGGTTACATTTCCCATAATATCTGCTATTAAAAAGGATTAAGCGGTAAATAAAAAGGGATTGTCCCATCATTATAATTCAGAATAGAATCAAGATTTGATTTTTTTAAGCAAGCAAAAAATTATCAGGTGCTAAAAACCATTTCTTGCTCGACGAATAGATTCATTGTCTTTAAATCGGTTACAACCGATTGTTGTCTTCATCTTATTCATATTCTTCATATGTTGTTTTTGTTTTTCTATATGTTGCGAACATTGGTACAGTTATGTATAAATATTTGTCGGTTCTGAAGATAAATTCATTAAGGAAAGCTTGCATTTTACTTTTTGAACCTAACCTCTATTTTTTAAATATGTTAAAATACGATTTACCACTACAAGAGAGCTGCTCAATATAGGGCAAGAGTTTGAAATTTTCCAGATGAAAGTCGTTTAGGCGTGAATATAACGTCGAAAGTTATCGTCATTGTGGAAAGAGCCGTAACTCATATATGAACCCGCCAATAGTCAAAGTGTGTCGGCAAAATTTATCATTGTTGTACAACAAAAAAAAAATCATGGAAAAAATCAATAAGCATAAAATGTAAAAGCAAAAAGTAGTTTAAAAATCCTCGTTGTGATTTTTTGCTTACAAGAAATGCAAACACTTGCAAATCTATGACACAATTGGCATTTTTGCTCTCCGACAACTGATTTTTGTTCTTGTCGAGGAAGAAAGAAAACTAGGAAAGAAATTGAATAGGAAAAAAATCTAATGACATAAAACGAGGTGCTGCAATTGGACTAAAAATTGGAAAAAGGTCGGAATTGGAATCAATGAATTCTTTCTGTATTTTTATTAAATCCATAAACGAAAGAAAACAACGTTTGTGTTTTTTCAGGATCGATGAAGCCGATGGTTGGAGATTTGAAACTCGTGATAAATCGATGAGTATCATTCTTAGCCATGACATTGTGAAAAGACTGAATAAGGCCAGAGAAAAAGCTCAACAGTATACATAGAAACAGCTTGTCTTAAACTTTTTTTTAAAAAATATTCCAACTTCTCTTATCCACCTCAGTGACTCCGGATGTGAAAGATTTCTCTCTACCATCACTAAACTCATATGTCTTTATTAGTCAGAATCTATGTTTTGTTCCACTAGAATCATAATATCGTCGATAAAACGTTAAGGATTCTTCGACATCATCATCGTCTTCATACCCATGAAGAAAAGCGTTTGTCAATCGAAGAAATTCCACAATGACGTAGAAGTTTTTAAGCGTCAACATGATCTGAAACGTTTAAAATGGACCCTAGCCTACAAATAAATATAGAAATCTTGAGAATAATATTTCAAAATTCAAAAAGTGGCCAAGAGGTATCGCTACATTCACAGCATTTGTTTTTTTGGATTCGTCAGGAAGTTTCTCTTCAATGCACTAGCTGAAGGTAGAAATACAAACAGATCGGGACGAATAGCAAGCATGGACCATCGACTCGGATCATCGGCTCTGATGAAGACGAAGACGTCGAAACGTTAGCCGATAATAAACATAGTTATCAACCTCGTGCTCATCAAAAAAAGAATACAAACAGAAATCATGCAAAGCAGTAAGAGTGTGACAGATAGAAAGAATCCATGCGATATTCACCTGTGAATCGTAAAGTGACAATCTGGGATCCTACGCATTTGGCCTAGTTCTCCGAACGACGATTGGGATTGTTCCCGAATTGCGGTCAGGGTTAGTCACTTTCGCTACTCATCCAGTTGTTTGTCCAGCTGTGTTGAAGAAATGGCTTCCTTATAACGTTTCTTTTCTCAAATGCAACATAAGAGTCTAAGTGTGGTAGAACACTTTGGTGACAACATGAGTCATACATGGCTCAAGAGTTTGGAGGCAAACTACATATGTATGTACAATGTGCATTTGTGATTCATTTACTTCAGGAGTTCTATTTTATAATGCAAGCCTTCCTGGAATTGTTCATGTACTAATTCGATAACTTACCCAAAATACATACTGTGGTAGGACCACCCAAGGAGAGCTCTACTCTATACTAAAAATTGTAGTACCCAGGATCGACTTTCTATTAACCTCGGCATTGAATTATGAATTCGTCGTTTTCTCTCTTAGCAATCGCGAGGTTGTTAAACAGCATACGATTACTTCCATACAATAATACACATACAACACAATCGTAGCTGACGTTTCGGCAGAATCGCCTTCTTCAGAGCCTGGAAGGGTACACTAAAACGCAACTGACTAGATCAAACACTTCAACAGCGCAAACATAAAGATGAAAATCTACACGACAATTACAAGAACTACGACTTCTTGAGAAAACCCACCGCTTTTTTCATCTGTCCTCCATCGAGGAAGAACAGCCGCTCAGAGTGGCATATGGCTGACGACTGCCCGGCTGACTAAAAATTATGTGGAAAACACTTTTTTGATAAGTTTATTCTTTGTGGAGAAGAGCACACAGCTGAGGAGTGTCAAATATGAGAGGGCCAGTACTAGGAATTCTCCGATTCAATTCGTCTTTTCTACTCACAAATAAGCACGAAAATCGTGGTTGGGAGGTGTTCTTGGGTGTCGGACTGCGATGTACAGCGGGGATTCATCTTCTGACAGGGTCTTCCAAGCTGAGAAGGAGTCCGGCGTTTCCATCAGGAAGCCTAGCTAAGAGTAAACCAATAACAGGACCCACCACAGTCCTGGTGTCAAGGTCGCATGGTGGCAAATCAAATCTCCCTCTATGCACCAGGGCTGCGACCGCCTGTAATGGTGAAGAGGTGGGACACATTTTGCCCAGGCTAACCTCAGGATTCCAGGGAATCACAGCGGCTCAACCAGCAAATCTCCAGAAAATGGAGATTATGCTGGGACCCACACAACCAGTGAGGACGGGCCATTCAAGTATTATGTATCAAGTAATAAACACAGTCACTTCTGCCATCGTGAGCTACGTATAACTCGTGTGCAAGCATTCAGCAAATACCCGTCGTCACCATTAAGATGAAATAGTTTCGTGATCATTGGTTTTCAAATTTAGTACACTGTGACGATAGTGAGCCCAGACTCGAGCTATATCTACCGAGGACGGAACAATAAATGCTTTAAGCTCTGTGACAAAATCTGCTTGTCTACTACCATTACTAGCTTAGGCCATGTGTAGAGGATTTGAACTAAAGAAGATTTTTACTCGAGCAAAAATTCGTGAAATCGCAAACTCATGCGCGTAACCCCATTTTGAACAACCCTTCCTAAGTCGTATAGACCTTCTCCCTACCAGTTCGTGTAAATACTACCAAAAATTCTCGTACGATATGGAGCGAATTTTATTTACTTGATGTCAACAACGGAATCATTTTTTAAAGCGGATTTCTACATAAAATCTTTTTTACACAACATGACCAATGGGAGTGTGAAGCTCTGTGGATTCCTCTCTTCTCTGCATCAAGCAAAGTCGCTTTCCTTCCTGGGTTGGAAATTGGACCAGACCTAACTAGGAAGGCCCCCTCAGATCCACAAAGGGTGGCAGATGCCGCTGATAAAGACTTGGAATCTCCAGTAGAGTTTATCCAGA
The DNA here is from genome assembly GCA_009735665.1 of Angiostrongylus cantonensis. Classification (NCBI taxonomy): domain Eukaryota; kingdom Metazoa; phylum Nematoda; class Chromadorea; order Rhabditida; family Metastrongylidae; genus Angiostrongylus; species Angiostrongylus cantonensis. The sequence continues at coordinate 140,616 of MQTX01000280.1, read as the reverse complement.
TTCCACCGACTCCACAATTAATTCGAGAAGAATTCAACGATATTGATAAAGAAGATCAAAGAATTCCAGAGAGAAGCTGAACCCATGCGCAAATCCGGAGTTTTTCGTGAATCCCAGAAACCAAGTCGAACGAAAGCAGTGCTGGGATCAACATAATGTACGATTTTGGGTCGCGCATAAAAGTAGTAAGACCAGACAAAATAGTAAGGATGGTATAAGTTACACCTACAAAGCTTTTCTTTGTAGTTTAAAAACTGTAAACGCAATAATCTCAATGAGAAAACATCATTCGAATAGATCAATGTCTATTAGTGTAGGCACAATAATTTGGACACAGTACTTAAAGACGCTGTGAGCGCCTATTAAAAAGAGCTATCCGGTCCGGATTTTCAATCGTTAAGAAAGAACCGATATGAAAGAGAAAAATAAGGAAATTATCGATCAATATGTATACTTTTCGCTATCAAATAACAATCGCATTTGTCATGGAACTGTTCATCAATGAAAGAAATAATAATAAGTAATTTTGAAAACAAACTAGGGGCGAGCACAATGTGTTAATGTAGTGTTAATTACATAGTGCTAATGTGAAAAACTCACAAAATAGATGAGGTACAAAACTGGAATGAGGTCCAAAATGGATAAAAAACGGAGAGAAATCAAACGAAAACGAAAAGACGCTTAAAGGAGATTTTCTATGAGTATACGGCAGAGATGCTTATGAAAGAATGAGTAATGAATAATTGAATGAATTAAACTGAAGTATTGAAGCCTTGCAAATTACTAGGCGGTCGAACTGATGACTCTGCTGTTGGTGTTGACGGCATTGGTAAACGATCTTCTAGCCTAAAAATCTCAATACTGATTGTCCACATCTTGCCTGGATCGCTCAAAAACAGCTTCACTTTTCTTAACACATTAATAGGATCTTGTTGATTAAAATCTTCACAGAACTGGGATATGAAGATCTGATTACTTCGGTTTCAGCCATTTTTCGGATCTTATAGACCTTAAAAGTGAGCCATGGGCGCATTTTCACGTGCGCGCCGCAGTGGCGCCTCCAACCACTGCGCCACACGCGCCCTTCGGATCTTATAGACCTTAAAATTTAAAAAAAACCTTCCGGCATTGATGAATTCCTGAGGGGTGCGCCATGCATTCGACTTTATTAAGCATCGTTGAGTGAGTAGGTTCATGCATAAATGGCCTTTGTAATGAGTCGCAGTGGCATACCAATGTATCGAGCCAATGCTGCTATCCTCTCAGACAAGTCTAATAGCAATTTGCCGACCCAAGAGGGATGGAGAACTTGGTGAGCTTGGCGTGCAGAAATCGATCCCATGTATATTGAAAGGCGCCTCCGACCACTGCGTTACAAACGCCCTTTACTCCGCCCTGGGTATCAATATTTTAGCGCTTATCAAACATCATGTGTTGCGTAAATGACAGAAATTCTAAACCGCCCGGTATGGATTTTTTTACATCAGTCATCCACTCTCAACTTCAAAACGTCATACCGCAAGATCTGTTCCTAACATCTTTTTTTTAATCCATCACGAAGCAGTACTGATTTGCCGTGTTGATTTGTTACTGACAAACCAGTATGAGGTTCTTTAACAGTCAATCTATTGCACATGCCGTTCCGACAGCGTTTCAGTCAGCCCATTTATTTCATTTATGTCAGTTTAACAATAAAATGTCAATATTATTTGAACAAAAATATTACTCACTCACAAAAGGATTATATAAAAACCAATTATAAAACAATTTAGCTCACACGCTCCAGAAAAGCACTTTTCATAGTTGTTTGAAAGTCAAGGCAAGTTCTTAGCAGAACAGGCAACAGAAGCGTCATTTAAACTCAACAGCTGGGTAATGAATACAGTAATTACAGTACACAATAGAACAGTAAAATTGTTCGATGAAATAATAGTTGGTTAGTAGTTAAGAAAGAAAAAATGGAAAATGAAATGGATATCTCGTCAACAAATCAAAGCGATTTACGGAAAATCCAGAACTTGTCTTTGTTTCATGGGACCAGAAAAGTTCTGTAAACGACTGGAAGTTTAAAAATCATGTGTAACTTAATAGTTAGAGATGTCTTGCAACATACACATAGCGTTTGCTTCGATTCTGACCTTTCCTTAGCAAACCCCACTCTCTCCAGAGGCGGAAAATTTGTACCTGGCTTGTTTGAGTGTATAAGAACACTGGTTCTGACCCCTCGGCAAATCCCCGAAAGTCAGCATTCATTAAATATGCATTCGACATCTCTGTAATGCTATAAATGGAATCGAATGCGTAAAGCACCTTTAAGGCACTGATCAACACCGAACGCTTTACATTTCCATTCAAAATCGATTAAGATGATTATATAATGGTAATATAAAATCGAAAAAGTGAATAAAATAAGTTTTAAACCCAAAGTTTAAAAAAAAAGTTGGTAATATCCAAAAAATATTCCTAAAAATTCAACTCTATAGCTAACCTAGAACCTTGCGAATAGTTATTTGTTCTTCTTCCATACCTGTAATCTTTTAAGGGCGATAAGTGATTATTCTTCAATGAGCTTCCATTTCTTGGCAAAATATCAGAGTATCGTGGCTTCTCTTGCAGTGGTTCGGTTTCAATCGACTGCAACAGATTTGCTGTGTTTACCACTTATTTGAGCTTTAATAAGGAGCTTACGGTACTCTCAAATGTCCTTCTAGCCCTCAGAAACTATTTGTTAATAAGATTTTCTGTGAAATGTGACTGCAGTTCATTCTGATAGGTTATAATACGATTAAAAAACGCAGAACAATCGATTAGCAGCTCAAGAATGAAAAGAAAAACACGAATCAACTTAAATCTGATCGCAGTTTAAGTTCAAAACTATAGAAACCTTTTAAGAACGACTTTAGATGTCATAACATTTTTCAACGTACCGAACGTGGGTACTTCTGACGGCTAAACGAAGTCGATCGACTATTGCCAGGACCGTAACTGCGTTTTTCCTCACGTTTCTGTTGTTTCACACACCAACAACACAGGAAAATGAAAATTATGGCCTGAAATATATTTCGTGTCAACAAAAGAAAAAATTTTATGATAGAGAGAAGCTATGCATAAATCTACGCAGGCGGCTTCAGTTGTCACGGGTATCACGCAAACCGATACTATGCCCCACTGGATTGAACCCGCCAGGCGCCATCCATGACACCCAATCCCCCGAGGTTGGCAAGGATTACTATCAGACTTGTCTAGGAATAGTTTTGTCCAATCCACAAAAGCCTGGGGTTAAGAACTGGCAACGTCCTGGCACGGCTATCCCATTGCTTCAGAAAGAGTTCACTCGACTAGCTTTCAATGCCACCTATGCAGGAGGTAATATCTTCAACTGGCAATAGAATTTACGAGAAAATTCGAAGACCTTGTGGATGAACGGATGTAAGGAATCGAAATGAATACTAATGTCCGCACAATACACGATGGAGGGACATATTTTTACACGAAAAAGATGCAAATAAAAACAATTCCCACGACCAACTTTCTAGTAACCTCGGGATTGTTCAGACAGTTCTCTACATTCTTGTTGAGCAAACGTGAGGTGTTATTTTCTTCTATAATCAACAGCTGGCTCTTCGGTGGACTTCGGATTTCTGAGGAAGGCGAAATCCTCACAAACGTCAGCTTGTTCTTGAATAAAGAATAAAATAACATCTCGCGTTTGCTCAACAAGAAAACAATCTGCCGCCCTTAACTTACCATTATTGCAGCAGTAGTTCCAAGTATTGCACTTAGCCAAATCAGAAAATTTTCCTTCTCACGTGATCGACACCACGGTTGTTCTCCTTTATTCCATTCGAAACGATATTCATTCGGGCGATTATAGTCGACAACAATACCACCTGAGATGGTGTTAAATCATCGGCTGAGCAATATCGCTAACGGAAAACGTTAAAACTCATAAAACTTTTAAAAGTTTTCCTCGAAAAATCCGATATAATGATCCAAGCATCTTACTATGCAATCCTTTTGAATGCTCTTTTCTAAAGAAGTCGATACAGAAATCTTGAAAAAGACAGATTTACCTATAGAGACACCAAAGTGCTTGGAAAATAAGTGCTTAAACGACAAAGACCATGAATACAAAAAGATTCACCCAAAATTACCAAAGACTTTCTAGATGTGACGCAGTTTTTCGTGATCTTCCACTAAAATCGATGGGTATGTTTTATATTACTGCGCTCCATACAGGCCACTATGAAGAATAAATAAAACTATGATATGGGATAAATAAATCACTGGACTAACATTTGTACTCGTTGACGCCTTTAACCCAATGTGATTGAACGCATTCAAATCGGGCCACATCACCCTGCATATAAGCTGAGTACATCGATGACGTCTTCGTCAAGTATTCCGGATATTCGATATTGATTGGACCACAACTGTTATCTAAAAAAAGCTATTAGAAATAAACTAAAATCTTCAGTGACATGGATGACCGACGGAATAAACTTACAAAATCTTGCAGCATCTTGTCTTTCGGCATTAAAAACGTTCCATTCTTCCTTAATCTTCTGACCCAACACCTATAAATATAGATTTAGACGAAAACGTCAATTGCAGGCTATTAATCCCTCGCTTCGGTAGCGCCCGTTATTCATAACACTAGAACACAATGAAGATGAAAACAACCGACTTTAGTTCACAGGATTACATTACACGACTTTAACATGGTAATAAATCTTTTACAAGCACAAGCATTTTCTGTACCGATTTACGGATAGATTTGCAGTGGATTATTCCCTCCTAAGATGTTCTGCACCCATAATTGCTGTTACGATTCGGTAATCAGAATATTTTTGGCTATCTCATATTTCATTTTCTCTTCAATACGATTAAAATCTAGGTTTCGTTATTCTTCTATTAAGGTTATGTAGTTCTTTGGCTGACAACATCCAAACTGTCCTTTCCAGGTCCTGAACAAGATGAAGCCCGTGGAAACGACAGCTACTGTTAGTAAGTGCAATAATAACAACCCCGTCTCTGCACATCAAAAAAGGAGTGGATTATTTCATACAGTACTTTAGCCAGTTTACAATACGGTTTGAAGAGCGATATGAATGATTACCGAAGTCAGTGAGACGTCAATAAACAAAGGTTCCAACACCGTTAGTGCTCTTTCAGTACGGTAAGCGACATCGCAGGGGCTTCAAAATTCGCACTATGTGGAATAAAAGAAGACATCAAACCGATCCATCACGTACAATAGGAACAAACGATTGTCATGACGACATTTCTTTAGAAAACCACTTACAAGAACGTGAATGGGTGTAAAGTAAAGTTTTAGTAGGAAACCCTATCCTATTCAAGTGTAGGAGTTCTCCGGTACCTGCTATGCTATGAAACAAATAGCGGATTGTTTTTTTATAACATTACCTTAGAATTTAAAGTGGTGTAGTCGTAGAGACATGGAACTGAATCACCACATTCAGAGATTATAGCAGCTGGATTATCTGGGCATTGAGTTCGTCCGTAGGACTCTGTTATTTGCGATTGTAGTGGCTGAAGATTTACTGAAATGACATTCCCGTAAGCTAACAACAATTCAACCCGTTCGTGGTAATGACGGCAATTTCTTAGTTGTCCAAAATGGAAATCATCAATGAGAAAACAGGATCCACTTTATTCGTTTCTATTAATCCTAGTGAATGTAATAGGCCCAGTTTTTGTTAGGTGAGAAATATCAGTGCTAATGACTAAAATTGCAACAAAGTGTAAACTTACGTGATTTAAAACACGTTTAGATTAAATCCATGGAGCAAAAGTTCAAAAAACAATGAAATAATAGCGTAATACTGCGACGGAGGCGCGTATAGCTTGATGGTCGGAGGGGCAATGGATTACACTCGGGATCGATTCTCGCCCCTGACCCACAAAGCTTTCGATCCCCCCGGGTGGGCAAACTGGTAACAGAGTTGTCTGGGAGGATAGCAGCACTGATTCGATACATCGGTAGGCCACCGCGAGTCATTGTAAAGGCCAGATGTACATTCAGTCATCTCCAACAATGGTTAGTGAAGTAAAATGCATGGAGCAACCCTCTGTAATTGATCAACGCCGACAGCATTATCCTCTATTATCATTTACTGCGATAGAGAGCCGGAAGACCACTACTCGCAAGTGCTGTGAAATGCAAGTATCGTCACTGGTTCTATTCCGCACCATATCAACCAAGGCTCCAACCCAGTGAATGCCGTTCAACGTTCCACACAACCTGTGACATCGGGTCATATAGGTAGGAACTTGAAATATATTATAATATCAACCTCGTGTTAGCTCATCAAAGAAAGAGTACATATTGATTAAGCACACCGAGGTTCAAGGAAGGTCGGTTTCGAAGATATATTATTTTGTTGATAAGCTAATATGAAGATGATATAAACTCCTTATTCAGCCAACGTTCCGGCTTCTTCGTTTCGAATCAATTCGGCTCTGAAGAAGGCGATGGAGCCGAAACGCTACTCGAATATTTTCATTAACCTTGGGATAGCTTGTCCATAAAAGAATACGTATTAACAAGTCAATCCGAGGTTGAAGGAAAGCCGGTTTCCAAATAGAATATTTAAAATGTACGCACAGATGTTCTGCTGTTGTAGATCGCGGCAGGTCTGTAGAAGTTGCATGAGTGCTTGACCAGTGATATCACGAAAGCTGTATCGTCCGCTAAAATAAAAATAGGTATCGATTCGGTGAAAACTCACCAAAACAGCTTGCGATAACACTGGATAAGGTCAGTTAAAAATGATATAGTGAAATTGTTTTGTTCAGAACAAGAAAAAAAAAACAGACTAACGCTTCATATTTAGGCGAAGTCTTGTAGATCGGACCACTTTTCATTGAGGCTTCCGGGAAAACCTAAATTGAATAAAACAGATTTCTTTCAGCATTTTTTAAGTGAGTTTTCCCTTTAACTTCTGAAGATGGTAGTATTAGACATGGAGTAGGTTTCACAGATCTTTTTAGACTGATGAAAACCCTTAGAAGCGTTTCTACAACATCTCTGCACTTGTGATTTCTAATGAAATAATGTCAACAGGATGCAAGTTCTTGCACCAAAACACATATTCTGTGCAAACTTTCCCAAATATCAAATCAATTACTATAATTTCACCGTCATATCGGCGAATCTGTCTATTGCATTTTCATTTATGGAAGGCCTCTACATAAATATGGTCTGAACAACTTCAACGTTCCTTTCCCTCTCTTTCTTCATTTTTTTTCTGAAAGCCATATCAACTCACTTCAAACATTTTATCTTCATCCTTACTGGTGGTGAACATATTCTCAGTAGGCATACCGCCTTGAATAGGCACTGCTAGAGCCTGCTCCGATCCTGGCTCACCAGAACCCTGGACTCGATCTGAAACTCTTCTCTGCACCATACATTTAGATCACTCCAAGGTAGCAAACGTTTCCCTTTACTAAGAGAAAAAACCCACACAGCATTTTTTCTCCAAGTGCTATACTACAAATTAAATCGTATTTGATGATTTGACGACACTAGTTGACGACTAAGTCGTTCAGCACTTAGATTCATGAACATTTACTTTTGGAAACAATTATGCATAGACCACTCTGTCAAAAAGTACTGGTACATCAAGAAAAATTACAGTTGTTGATGATCTGTTGCCTGTAGGTCTCGGAGTTCACATCGTTTATCGTAAGAGTGTGCATAAAACTCGCTGATGACTGGTCGGGAAACGGTCTCATCAAGCCAGCCACCCGTGGAAGGTTATGTCGTTGACGTAGTTCGACTTCACGAGTTTTATCACCGTCTGGACGCTGAACAGTCAAAATAGATTTACATAAAGCCTTTATAACTTCTAGCCTGTTTGATTCGTAAAGAAATCTGCAATCAAGCGGTTCAAACCCAACCGGAGACCTTGGGTTTTAGCGAGTAAAAAAACTACTTAGGAAAACACGAAGTGCTATGATGTGAAGAAAACCAATCAAATAAGGGAACTTACCACTCCGTATTGTGGTGGGACACTTAGCGCAATGTTCAGCATTCCCATGCTTTCCTGGTAGTTCGAATATCGATCGACGTCAATAGCATAAGACTCTCGGACTCTAATGCCAATCTGAGCTTCTTCTAAGACCACATATATTTCGGGTTGTCCTCGTTCGACATTGTTCACATAGATTAACACTCCTGCAATGACTGCTTTAGCTTAAGAATTAAACACAGTCAGGCCAGAAGATACTTTAAATCCCAGTGAAACAAAAAAGCTTGCATTAAGAGAAGGTATTCGAAACAATTTTCTATGAAGAAAAAGTCATTTTGAGTTTTTCTGGGCATTTTCTGACTTCACATGCGATTAGGAGCGTTTCAAGGAAGAGTTTGTAAGAGCACCAACTTTTAACAGAGGTGCAATACTAAGAGGAAGACATTCTTAAATTGCCACTCGAGTTATTTAAAGAAATGGGCACAAACGTAATGAAGAATTAGAGACAAATCCAGGTAGTATAAATATACAACGGTTCTTCTCTCTGCTTACCAAATGGTCAAAACCTTTACCCTTTCACGACTACACCTACATTCACGTGGTGGGTCTAGAGGACGACCGGTCATGGGAGTGTAAATAAGAAGCACAATGAAATCAAAATACACGGTCCGAAAGGTAGAGGAGCGTACATATTGGAATCAGTGCACTTGGTCGCGAAAGGGTTGAATCAATCGACGATTACCATCAATCCATGGTATACGCCGCTCAGATAGCACACCTTTAAATCGCTGAAGCCTCATCGTATCAAAGTATCGCAGAATATTTCCGACAATTATGCTCGTTCTGTAACGGAAACGTCGCGTATCCTTTCTGACGACGACATGCACCCGATCGGTACCAGAAGCTTCAAGGGCGACACCTGTGATAACAGTGACGTTGGTCGGTTGTACGAGATCCTGTTGAGCCATTCCACGTCCAAGAAGACCTAAACAACCACAATGACGATCTCATCCACCTAAAACATTTGTTTGCGAAAGAAAAAGAATATACGCGGCGCGTCGTTATATAAGTATAGATATCTCAATTACTGCAAATAATGGCCGGGAGCTTCTTTTCATGATCATACAAATTGTTAACATACATGGTTAAAGTGTCAAAAAATTGAGTCAAAAAAATTTTTGGCCGAAAAAATCTCACTGAAATCTACACGCCTATCCGGATAGCGTTCTAGCCGTAGTTGTATCTTTACTTCAGGTGTGGTAACAGTCGGTGGAATGTAGAGCACATTGTATACGCCAGGCTCATTGAAGATAAACTTGTCGTTGTCGATGGTGTTGAATGTACCAGCTCCCATTCCTTCACCTATAAAATAATGAAGACAGTGTTAACTTTTTTCTCTGTCTACTATAATTTTCCACGACGGGGTCTGATGTGAAATACAACCACAACTATGCTGAGGTAATCACAAAACCTGGACCCCGGACCAGTTCGAACCACGACTACCCCTTCCGAGGGCTCGCGTATTACACACTGCACCACTGCGGCGATTGCCTTGCGTTTTTCTCAGCTAGTTTTCTACCTAATGCTGCCATCAAGAATCACTCGTCAGCGGGATTGATCTGGGGATCACAACTCGGCATTGAACCCAGTTAGATCTGGCCCAGGGCCCAAGTTTTGCGAATGAAGCCTGTCTCCACAGAAAGGAAAAGCGATAGCAAAAAGTTAAGCAGAAGATGTACCGTATGCAGGTGGTTGATATTCTTGACAACCACTTGATGGTCGCCTCCAATAAAACATTTGACAACGAAAGTCGGCGAATTTACAACATAGGAAGTATGGCATGTAGTCGTTGTGAAACGCTGATAAACCAGGAACCTTTAAAAAAAACTATCACCATGTCATAACCTTTAGCGAATGTGTTTAGAACACCTGTTTGTAATGATTTGAAAAAATATCGAAATGTCACCTCATATTGTCCCATATAAGGCGCCGTTCCAAATTCGTAGGCTCTCATAGGGAATCCCGGGTTATACGGTACTTCTGGGGTGACTTTAATCACTGGCTGGTAACTTGTTTGCATCAGATGGCCAGTGTCATCATAACAGCAAACTTGGCCGTAATGGGTAGGAAAACGCCTAGAATCCAGCATTATTTTTCTAAACGTTTTAAATCATTTTTATTGCATAAAGTTATAAATAATAAAAATGTTAATGTTCTAACTAGATCTGACCATCTTCTTGGCTTAATGATTTATTGTACACAACAAAACTCACAAAATCAAACAAATACGGACGAAGTATCCTGTTTTATATAAGAATTTCATATAAGTGCTAATGGATTAAGCCTTAATCAGAATTACCCATATGCACAAATGAAATTAAAAGTTAGCTCAAATAAATGACTTCCACTAAGAGCTCTATATATTAATGGACATGCTTGCTTAATTGGACACTAGGATAGTCCGTCTTCACTGGTTGTGCGGGTCCCCGCATACTTTCCACTTTTTCGGAGTTCTGCTGCTTTACCGATTGTGGTCCCCTAGAGTCCTGAGGTCAGCCTGACCAAAGTCTGCCGCAGCTCGTCACCACCACAGTCAGTCGCCGCCCTTGTGGATCAGAGGGAGATTTTCCACCATGCGACTAGTTTGATACCAGAACGGTGGTGGATCCTGGTACTGGTTCACTCTTAGCTGGGTTTCCTGATGGAAACGTTGGACTCCTTCTCACTATGGGAGGCCCTGCCGAGCGGACGAGTCCTCCAGCTGTACACCGCAGCACCACACCCAGGAGAACCATCTTCCAGCCACGATGAGGTGGCAAGTCGTTGGGAGAATCTTAAAACTTGAAGTTCTTTGTAGGGTTTTCCTAAACAAAACCTCTCTGTTTGGTTTCTACGATGTTGTTTTTCAGAAATCAGAAGTAGGAAACCTCACTTTGGTACTGAAAATCGCAATAAATAAATCACATAACAGTTCCCAGGATCGAGTTTCTCTTAATCTCCGCGTTAGAATATGAATGCGTTGTTTTCTTGTTCAGCAATCGCGAGGTTGTAATACGGCACCAGGCTCTGAAGAAGGCGATACTGCCGAAAGGTCAGCTACTGTTGTATTGCATTGTGTGTTGCTCTATGGAAGAAACGGTGATTGCATGAGTTCAGGTACTGTATACCTGAACTCTTGCAATGATTGCGGAGATAAATACATTGAAGAAATAAATCTTATTTTTCAGCACCGTGAAAATGCTGTAAAATGAGAATATTTGATGGTATGAATATGTGGAAACAATTATTAATAAACTGTAACCCGAAACTAGGCGGTGCTTGTGGCCCGGCTCTCTGCAATGCACATGGGATCGATTCCCGTGCGTCTGGCCCAACTAGCCTTCCATCTGTCCGGAGTCGCCAGTTGGTAGCAAATTTGTCTGGAAGGATGGCAGCACTGGCTCGCTACATCGGTAGGCTACCGCGATAAATGTAAATGCGCTGTAAAGGTCAGATATGCATTCACTCAGCTCTAACGATGCTTAATGACATTGAATGCATGGCGCATCCCTCAATTATTGACCAACGCCGAGAGTTTATCCTTCATTTTTATCCCGAAACTTGCCGGGAATCAAAGAATTGTTTCAGAGAATATAAGAATTTCAAGTTTCTCCAAGCGCACTGTGATCTTATCTTTCCTCAAATGTCACTCGGTTATTCTTTTTCCTTAACCTTCAGTATAAGTGTAGAAAATTTTGGTTTTAATTATAACTTAGAAATGACATCATAGACCTGGCAAAAAAAAACTGTAATTTAGAAAATATGTAAAGCATTGAATATTAGGAGAACAAAGTAGGTTCTTAATAATTGTTAATGTCATTGGCTGATAGCTTACTCGTGTTATTACTAAATGTTATTTGAGAACGAAAACACCCAAAACTAGAAAAAATAAGTAGGACTTTCTAGTAGATGCTATGAAAAAACCTGTGAGCATCTGGGATGCGGCATAAATCGTCCCAGGTCGGCCATCGCCTGCTTCTCGATGCACGGACACGATGAGTTCGTCTCGGTGTCCCGGATAAAATTCCATTGAGCACCGTCTTCGTTGTACCTGAAAGAGATGAACGTGGTGCTCAGTTCGCTGGAGCTTAACCATTGGTTTTTATTTTCTGCCGACGACTACTAACTTCAGATTTCAAGTTCGTTTTTCTCAGGTTTTACTTTTTACTTATTTACTTGGATACTTGGATAGCTCGTCTTCACTGGTTTTAAGGGCTGCAGCATAATCTCCATTGTTCAGAGATATACTGACTTAGTCACTGTGGCTTCCTGTAGTCCGGAAGACAACTTGGCCACCCCACCGGTGTCACCACCACAGTCAGTCGTCACCGTTGCGGATCACGGGGAAAATTGTCACCATATGACTTGTTTCATACCAGGACGGTGGTAGATCCTGTTATTGATTTACTTATAGCTGGCTAGCTGGGGGAAACACCGGACTCTTTCTTAGCTTGGGACACCCTGCTGGAGCATGAACACCTCCTGCATGTCGCAGCCTGACACTCAGGAACACTTCCCAGCCATGATGAGGCGATAAACCGTTAGGAAGGCTTACTGCTGCTGGTTGAACCTTTTATATCCAAAAATCTGGAATGATTGTCTAGTTTCTGTCGAAGTTGTTGTTGTGTATCAATGTTCATAGTATACAAGAAAACTCGTACGATATTAGAGTTACAGTTATTGTAGAATATTGTAAAGGCGACAAAAATAATCGATCTTGAACGAAAAACATAATCTCCTTAGTGTCTGGTGGATCTGACTGGGAAGCTCCGACTTAAGGACGGTCAACTGATAAAAAGCTCTAAAAGCTCTCGGCGTTGATCAATCCTTGAGGGATGCGCCATGCATTCGACTTCATTAAGCATCGTTGGAGGTGATTGAATGCTTATCTGGCCTTTCCAATGCCCCGCGGTGGCCTGCCGATGTATCGAGCCAGTGCTGCTATCCTCCCAGACAAGTATGGTACCAATTTGCCGACCCCGGAGGGATGGAAGGCTTGGTGGGCCATGGGCGCAGAAATCGATTCCACGTGCGTGTCGCAGTGGCACCTCCAACCACTGCGCAACGCGCGCCCTTGTAGTATAGGGTCAACTGATAGATGATCTAATTTGTATGCAGCCAGTGGAGACAAGATAATGACATCAGAAGGATTTCTTTGCGTAAATAGATAGAGTGAGAACAGATTGAGTAAGTTATAAGCGCTATACGAAGAAGTGAATACTGGACTTGCTAGTTAATATTTTTACATACTTTCCATGCGTTCTTCATTACTTCAAATGACCTTGTGAGCGACAAGAATGAATCAGATTACAAAAAAGCCACCGTACCAATCATGACACATCTCTAGGGACTTCTTCTTCACAAATTCCACTCTGGCATTTTCGTCATTTTGTGAATAGGTGGTGGTTGAAAATTCCGGGTTATTCGTCGTCCACAGCCAATGAAGGGAAATCGGTGCCGAAACAAGACTGAAATTTCATTTTTTATGGGTACCATCAAATAGGTACGGAGAAGGTTTAGGATGCCGAGATATTATCAAAACAAGCAAAATAGAAAGAAAAATATGCTAAGAAGAGCGCGTGTAGCATATTGGTCGGAGGCGCTCTGCGACACATACCTGGGATCGATGCCGCGCTGACCCACTAAGGCTTCAATCCCTCCGTGATTCGGTAACTAGTACCAAATTTCTCTGGGAGGATAACAGCACTGGCTGGATACATCGGTAGGCCACTTCTAGTTATTGTAAGGGCCAGATATGCATTCAATCACCACCAACGGCGCTCAATGAAGTCGAATTCAAGGCACATCCCTCAAGGGACTAATCAACGCTGGGAGCTTTATTTTTTATTCTTTTTATGGCAACGGCAAATACAAGTTAAAATATTATAATTTCGACTGCAGCTCCAGATTAAATGGGCTCAATGCCAGTTTGTGCTACCCAGATGATTTCCGTTGCTGGGTGATTCCTGAGAGTATGGAAAGAGTAGAAAGATCTGGCTGAGAGGAAGTCTTAGCCAAGGGGTTGGTTGCTGCAGTGGGTAACATGTTAAATCCCAGAAAGGGTAATTCGAAGAACACCTAAGGTCCCGAGATTCGCTCATGTCTCAGGATCTCTATGGTAATACTTAACACTACGCTGCCACGAGAACAGAATAGGCGGGAAAAAAGGTAAAACATTTAAAAAGTTAATAACTTTTCTCGAATTGACTCAAATCACTGTCACGAATCTCTAAGCACACCACAAAAGCAAGCTTACCCGGAAAGTAGAGTTTGTGGATTCTCGTTCTGATTTGGTCTTATGGGTGCGAGTTTCAAATATCCGAATCGGTAGTTGTACAGTTCGTTCATTCGTTGCCAATCGTTCAAGTACCAATGTTCAACCTGGTAAAATCTATTCGTTAACAGAGAATTAAGCGAAACTAGATTTTTCTTCCAAAGCAAACCTGTTGAAGGTCAGCTTCGTAAGAAAAGTAACAATTTACGTTAACTAAAGAGAGCAATTCCTCCCAATGGTCTACCGCCTCATAGTAACTGGGTGTTCCTGGTTCTAGGGCTGCGATGTACAGTGGAGGGATTTATTCCCCTAGCAGGATTTCCCATGCTGAGGTGCCCGACATTTCCGTAAGGGAAGCTTCGCTAAGAGTACTACCTACCACTGTCCTGGTATCAAAGTCGAATGGTGGCAAATCTACCTCTGATCCACAAGGGCTGCAACTGCCTCTCGTGGTGGCGACCTGAGAACGATTTTGATCTGGCTGATCTCGGGACTCCAGGAAACCACAATGGCTAAGCCAAATTTGGAAAAAAAATAGAGATTATGCTGGGGCCCGCACAACCAGTGAGGACGAGTCATATAAGTATTCTAGGTAAAGAGAGCGATTTAATTGATATGCATAGAGAATGGTTAGCGAAGAGCTAACCAACTCACTTAAAATATACGTAAAACCTTATAAATATCTTCAGTAAATAAAAAAGTAACAGGGGTTTCCTAATTTATTTAACAAACTACTAGGAATGCTGAGCTGTTCAGGAATAGTAGGAATTAGCCGCCTCTCAAGAAGAAGTCAGCTAGGAAGCCTCCCAGGAATAGAGTAAGCAAAGAACATCGTAAGATCAATCGATAGGAATTCTGAGAAGACTATTGTATATTTAAAAAAAAAGTGACGTGCTACTATTGTTTTCGTATAGTAAAATCATATGTATAAAGAATTTCCGGAAGTTCTTAGAACTTCTCACTTTCACTGTCAACACCAAATTTTATCTTAGAACTCCTCTCACTGGCATTCGTCACATTATTGCTTCTCATCTTTGCTTAATTATAAATACTTAAAAATTAGCCCTCATTTACCTGGTGTATGTTGATTCTTTCCTCCTGAGGTTTCCAACGATATTCATAGGTGTTACGGTTGGAATACGTGGCAAGTCGGCACAATATTCGATGTTCTGGTCGGAATTTTTTAATCTGCAAACGAAATTATATTCATTTCCAACTTAAAATTGATTGTGCTGTTAGGAAAATATCTATAAACACTTAGAAGTAGTTCTAACTTAGGAGTAAGTTTTGTGGAGGTTTCCACCTCTATTTGTGTTGGTGCAGTCAGACATCATTTTCGGCCGAAAAAAGCAATTCCACGGGTAGCGACAGTGTAGTTATAGCAAGACAAAACGAAGATTACACAAGAAGCGCAGTGGTTAGAGGTACGGTTCAATAACATGGACGATGGTCACTTGTTTGACCACGACCTAAACCAACCAAGTTTCCTACAACAACTTTTGGGTCTCAAGAATGGGTAAACACTTGTGTGAGAAAAGCTCCCTCCCCGACCCCACAATTATAGGCAAGTGCCTATGGCAAAGAAGAAAAGGGTGATAAGGAAGACACCCTCATACCGCCATTTGAAGATTCTATGGAGGATCTTATCGAGCAGCATTCAAAGAAAGCCAAGATTCATTCAAAAAAAAAAAGAAGAGACGTCAAAGTCCAAATGCTAACCCAAAGATATTGGGTAACGGATGGGAAGAAATTAATGGAATAAGTGGTGATATCAGGACATAATGTGATCTCGAGTGATTTGAATTGAAAAAGAATAAAATACAAAATCTATGTCATTAACCTCGTCGTCTTTGAATTCTCGATATCCGATAACATAAAGACCAAGCTGCACACTATACATGCTATCATCGCCAAGTCTTAACGATTCCATATGAAGAGTTATGTCTGGATTAGTGAAATTCCTCGGATACCAAACTAATGGCATCACCTAAACTTGAAAAAACGATGCCACGTAAGAAATGAAAAAGCAAAGAGATGAGAAGTATTCCAACACTACTGGTTTTAGGAGACTGACTTGGTACGGTATAGGATTTTTGAACCAATCGTAAATGTTTCCAATATCCAAACGCATCGGATCCAACGTCGGTGGAACTAAAGTACACGGTTTCATATGTAACGCAAGCATTATTTATTTGCTGACTTTTGTTTGCTCCCGTTGCTGTGTTTTAAAGACTCCCTTCAAAGTTTTGTTCCAAAATTTATGCAATTTGTTAGTTCGTAGGCTACTCTACTATTAAGCACTTAGTGCTCTGTAAGAATCTTATTTGAAACCAAGTCCGAAAATTTCTTCTTTTGTATGCCTTTTTGCTCACCTTCTATAAAAGTGGTACTTGGCACTATGGCAGTACTTTTGCGTGTACATCGATATTAGGGGCGCATGTGGCGCAGTGATTGGAGGCGACACGCACGTGGAATCGATTCCTGCGCCCAAGGCCCACCAAACCTTCCATCTCTCCGGGGTCGGCGAATTGGTACCAGGCTCGTCTGGGAGGATAGCAGCACTGGCTCGATAAATCGGCAGACCACCGAGAGTTATTGTTAAGGCCAAATATGCATTCAATCACCTCCAACGATACTTAATGAAGTCGAATGCATGGCGCATCCCTAAGGGATTGATCAACGTCGAGAGCCTTATCCTTTATCCTTTACATTGATATTTAGTTGCAAATTAATTTTTGAAGTTTAAAAAAAAATGAAAATTGGAAAGCCAAGAGATCTAAGTAGATTCTAAGGCTTCAACGATTTCTCCAACGATTTTAGGTAGACAGACCAAGTTGCTTGTTTCTGAGTGGCCTAACTGGGTAAGAATCGTGTTTGGAACATGAATTTTTCTTTAAAAAAATAGTAGCACACCGAAATAAATGTAGCCAACGAAGGCTTTTTCATCGTTGCCACCACCACTTTGTGGTTGAAAGTAGACGGTTTTCGTCCCCCAGTCGTAGATTTTGGGCAAATGACATCGAGCAATTGCTGGATTCAGTACTGTACACGTAGCTGTCTGCAAAATTTGTTACATAACCATATATTGTTTAAAAAAGGCCCCTAGAGGACAAGGAAAACAAAATCGGGTCCTCATAGAATTTATTGGCGATTCATCTTTCTACAATTACCTTTCTGTTATTTTCTCAAATTTTCTGTTACAGTAAAAAAAAACCTTCCTGAGAGAAAATCAAATCAATGGCCATCGTGGCGCAGAGGTTAACAAATGGACCCTCGGAATGGGTAATCGCGTGTTCGAAGCTGGCCTGGGATCCGACTTTTGCAAAAAAAAAATCAATTTTTCAGTAAATTAAACGGTACCGCGTCAAAAGAGTTTAGAAGAAGAAAGGCCGAAAAGACTTAAAAACAACCAATAATACAACCAAAATCAACCATTGGATAGATATAGAAAATACCTGTCGTTGTTCGATCATCAACATGTACGTCTGTGTTCTATCCAGGCAGATCGCATTCACATCTACTGCCATCTCACCCATCATGTTAACAATATTTGGGTAAATCAACATCGGATCTGAACTATCTTTCAATTTATGGAACGACATTCAAAATTAAAAGAAGTTGAATGCAAATATATTAGTAATAACTGTGTGGTTAATAAAATCAGGGCAACACACAGTTCATGATGGTTTAATGCCCTATCGATGCCGCAAGGTGAACAGTCTAACTACGATGAAAAACGCGAGTTCATTACGAGCCCATTCCAGACGGAGTTTCTCATCACTTACAACATCACATTTTGTGCAGATTGCAGCACTTTCTGCATTATATCCGTTTCGTTGTCCACAAAAGTCTTCCTATTTGTGAGTTAAGCTACTGCTTAGAATCTTTGGCCTACTACATGAATGTCTTTGAATACCGGTCGAGTCGATTCTCCCATGTGGATGTTAGCAAGTGCCAAGAACAGGTTTGACCAACGCACCAATCCTACTGAACGACATCACTACCTATGCTATGCACTCCCTACCTAGAACTTAAATGGAAAATGTGGTGAAACCCGCAATATTCTCTTTCTAAGAGAGCTGACCAACTAGTGATAAAAAACGAAGTTATAAAACTAACATGTTCCTCCAGTTTTATTACTACATCCACCTGGACGAACTACATCGTCGACTCGAAACATGTAACGTCCTCGAACCATGTGCGGTACACCAGAGCGTTGAGACAACACCTTCAATTTGGAATGCGATGAAGGATAGGAAAACAAAGGAAACAATTGGAAAATTTTTAAAAAAGACAAAAATTTCCTTAACATCAGTATTCCATCGTTTATCACGTCCTTTACAATAGAGGACAAAAAGGATAAAAAAGCTCTCGGTGTTGATCAACCCCTGAGGTATGCGTCACGCATGCGACTTCATTAAGCATCTTTGGAGGTGATTGAATGCATATCTGGCCTTTACAATGACTCGCGATGGCATACCGATGTATCGAATCAGTGCTGCTATCCTCGCAGACCAGTCTGGTACCAATTTAACGACAACAGAGAGATGGCGGGCTTTGTGGGCCTGAGGCGCGAGGATCGATAGCATGTGTATTACAGGTCTCCTCCGACCCTCACAGTAAATGACAAATGAATAAAAAACGACAAGCATTCAAAGTGCTTCAAGGCTTCATAGAATGATTCATTGTTTCTCTTGATGGGCAAACAAGAGGCTGTTATTAGAGCATTTATTGAATCACAATAGGCGACTTTTGGCAGCTTCTTCTCCTTCAGAGGCTGGATAGGTCAAGTTGACATGCTACCCACTCAACCATACACTTTCATTACCTCAGCAGACAATATTTGATGCGTAAATTCTTCATCCGTACTATAAAGAGTTCTTTTTAAACACTCACCGTTTTCTTCTTCGTAAGTCATCCAGTTAAGGGGTGGAGACCAGCCCCACAGCGTCCCACATGGCCGAGGAATATGCCTAACCCAGGTCGGAGAATCAGCCTTGGGTATGGCGCGAGGCCACATAGGATCTTCTCCACGATGTCACTGTTTTCTATGCGCACCTAGTGGAGTATTTGGTTTAATTTTATATTTACCAACTAGATGTTTCCTTAATACGGACGCACAGTGCTCTATGCATAGACGGCCATACAGGTAGTTATGAACTAGCTGGCTTCTGAAAGAGCCCAGTGGTATTCCAATCATTGTAATTGAATTCTCTTCACCGGCCCTTTTCGAGCAACGTTTTGCACCTGGAATACGAAGAAAAGATGAACGAGACCTTATTCCCACTAGAATGATCGTTTAAGGGCATGGTTATTCTTCTAAGCCTATCTCGAAAAGGTAAAGTTTCGTAACCATTGTAAATAGTTATTTGCTGCGCCAATTTCAGGGTCTTGCTGATTATTCGAAACATTTGACCATTTCTTCTTTTGTGGAGCAGATGTCAAACCAATCATCTATGTACCTACAGTGCAATGATGGCTGGAGATCGATTACTGTTGTTTTCGTCTGCGCTACAGTAGGACACAGGGACAGCGGAAAATATTTCGAAGTAAAAGTCAGTATCCCCGCACAGGAAGCCAGAACATCAGCACGTAAAAATCTTGAAGGGTTTGAATCAATTCCAAAAATCCAAGTGAAAAGCAAAGAGGATTGTCTCGAGGTCACATGACCTGGCGTCATACCTCATGCTGATTCTATGATCTGATGTAGGCACATTCCACGCCCCTGAATACTCTCTGTGGCTGGTCTCCACCAAATTATTGAAAGACTTAAAAACACCAAAAGTAAGCTGTTCTAAGTCTATAGCGATTGAAGATCAGGTATCGTGGTTTATCTGTTGGGGTTATGGAGGGCGACTGGTGACTAATCGCGCGTTAACTTGACCTTTTCACGCTCTGTAGAAGTTGAAATCCGCCGAAATATGAGCTGTTGTGAGCGAATAACACATTATAACAAACTCGTGAGTGCAAATCAAGGAATTAGCAAAGTATTCAACTCTGCCGAGGATAATAAGAAGTCGGTCTTGGGAATCACTGTTTTATTCCCTCCCTTTCTAATACAACCGCTATAAAATCTGCTTGGAAAGAACTGCTTTCAAATGCTATCATATTAAGCTTTTTATCATTCTCCTTGGAAGACGGTATCGCTCACCTTTGGTGAGTTTTTGAACGGTTGGGTTGGATCGACAGGTACAATACCTGTATGGTTACCGCCGTTGAATACAGCCTAAAAGGAAGAATGTTTAATGACTTTAATCGCTTTCTTCTCCAGAGCGCTATAATGATTAAGAATATTTAGATTCAGAATAATCTAAGTGCGTAAATGCTTAATTGCGCTCTAAATGTAAAAAAATGTAATACTGTGTTCCAATACTTGCATAAATAGAATTTGCCGTTTCATAAATTGCATTTCTCGATCCACTAATTCAATGGCCTTAGCTAGCTACATCAGTAATTAGAAAATATGGTCGTAAACAAATATACCTTCTCTTCTTTTTCTTTGTATTTTCTTGTGTGAAAAAAACTTGTCAAAAATTAATGCTTCGAAACATTAATACACTTTGTGCTAGCTAATAATAACACCGACTTCTGCACGATGTGCGCGATGATATATCTCCGGAAGAAAAACAAGTAGTTATCAACGGACATTATCATTACATCCACCATCAGCATCGTGTATAAAAGGGCATCACTGAATGAGTGTGCCTCATTCGAGCAGATGGACCGCTGAAGAAGACCTGACTCGACACGAAGGCGAAGCCGCCACATCGAGACGAAAGAAAAGCCTGGACCATCGACTCGGATCATCGGCTCTGATGAAGACGAAGACGTCGAAACGTTAGCCGATAATAAATATTATTATCAACCTCGTGTAAGCTCATCAAAGAAAGAATACGTATTGATTAAGCACACCGAGGTTCAAGGAAAGTCGGTTTCAAAGCATTAAAATACATATTGTCAAAAATTGTTTTTTTTTTAGGATTATTATCAACCTCGTGTAAGCTCATCAAAGAAAGAATACGTATTGATTAAGCACACCGAGGTTCAAGGAAAGTCGGTTTCGAAGCATTAAAATACATATTGTCAAAAATTGTTTTTTCTTAGCGTCTTCTCTCTTAGACAAAATTCTTCTATGGTAATTAAACGTGACCTCCACATTTTCCCTCTTTAATGAAGAATCATCAAAATGCTGATCGTGGTAGTTTTTCCAAAATCGAAGTATTATTTCCTATTTTTCAGCAAGAATTTATTTCGCATATCTTAACTCATCTCGGTCCTCATGAGACGAAGAAAGATAATTTGTGAACAGAGAGATTGCTCTCAATGACGACATTAGTGACACCGAAAAGCGTAGTGGTTAGACACGTCGTGCTATACACATACGGCTGATGGTTCGATACACCACACAACTAACCAAGCCTCCCATCGCACCAG